>CAUYRH010060527.1:0-45077 GCA_963574655.1 Perodicticus potto
AAAAATTGTTCTCACAAAGTAATGAGAAAGTCTCTTGAATGTTATCACAATCAGGTTGATGAAAATATCTCTGATTGTATCTGAAGCCCGTACACTGTACCCCATGACTGAATTATTGTACACAGATATGATTTAATAAAAAAATGAAAGTCACTCGAATATTCCATCCTAAACTGGACACTTCTTACCACCTTGAATGCCTATTAGCTTTCTCTACCAGCATGCAATCAAAGTGTACAAACTTACCTTAACATATTCTAAGCAAAAAAAGAAAAAAAATCAGGAATACATTTTCACACAGACATTTTTTAAAACCATATTTAAAAACATTAGCTGCATTTACCTTTTTTTTTTTTTTTTTTTTTTTTGTGGCAGGATCCTACTCCATTGTCCAGAATAGAAAGCAGTGATTTCATCATAGCTCATGTAACCTTGAACTCCTGGGCTCAAGCGATCCTCATGCTTTTAGCCTACTAAGTAGCTGGGACTATAGGCATGTGCCACCACACCAGGCTAATTGTTTTTTTATTTACTTTTTGTAAAAATAGAGTCTTGCTATGTTGTTCAGGCTGGTCTCAAACTCCTGGCCTCAAGTGATCCTCCCTGCCTTAGCCTCTCCAGGTGCTGGGATTATAGGCATGAGCTCTCCTATCCAGTCTATAAACACTAGATGCTTTGATTTATCTATTTTATTGCCTCCTGTTGACAAAATAGATGATTCAATTATTGAAAATTAAGTTATAAATGGTACTTTGAGTGCCTATTTATAACCATTAATGCAAATAAAGTTACAAATATAATTATCACATATGTATTAATGATCACACAAAAGCCCAGACCCAAAATTCATAAAAACATGCTTCTCACCTGGGTTACAGAGAACTCATATAAAAGATAAACTTTATTGGCCACAGTATCTGGAAGTGAGAGAAAGACAAGTTAGACTCTGTCCCGTTCACCCCAGAACGGATCTCACCCTGTGCCTCCTTAAAGCTACATCTTAATGTCACAAATGGCAGGATTTTGTCTTTCTTATGGCTGAATAATATCATATTTTGTCGTGTATCTGTACTACAATTTCTTTATTCATTCATCAGTCAATGGATATGACACATGGGTTGTTTACCTTTCTTGGCTGTTGGGAATAAAGCTGCAGTGACCATGGGAGTGAGTATATCTCTTCAAGATACTGATTTCATTTCCTTTGGCTCTCTATGCAGAAGTGGGATTTTATGGATTGTATGGTAGTTCTATTTTTAATTGTTTGAGGAACCGCCATACTATTTTCCATAACGGCTGTTCCAATTTTCATCCCCACCAACAGGATACATTAGTTCATTTTCTACACACCTTTGCCAGTATTTTATCTTATTCTTTTTTAAATAGCTATTCTGACAGTTGTGAGGTGATATTTCATTGCAATTTTGATTTGAATTTTTCTGATGATTAGTGAGGTCAAGCATACTGTCATAGACTCATCAGCCATTTGTATGTATTCTTTGAAAAAGCACCATTAAAGGCCCTTTGCCCTGAGGTTATTTGTTTTTTCTCCATTGACTTTCGTGCATTCCTTCTATATTTTTTATATTAATCCCTTCTCAGCTTTGTAGTTTGAAAACACTTTCTCCTATTCCATAGGTTACATATTTGCTTTGTTTTGTTTTCCTAGGAAAAGTTTTTTAGTTTGATAGAGACTCACTTTTTATTTTTGCTTTGGTTGCCTGTGCAATTGATGTCATACCCAAAAGTGTATTGCCAAGGCCAATGTCAATGAGATTTTTCTCCCATGTTTCCTTCTAGAAGTTTTATGACTTCAACTCTTACATTTAAGTTTTTAATTCATTTTTCACAATAGCCAGGCATGAAAACAATCTAAGTAAACAACTTAAGTGTCTATCACACAGGAATGCAATATTATTCGTCACTAAACAAAGGAAATCTGGCCATTTCCAACAATATGGATGGACCTGGAAGATATCATACTAAATGAAATAAGCCCAAGGCAGAAAGACAAATACTGCATGATCCCACTTATATGCAGGATCTAATAAAGGTGAACTCATAGAAGCAAAGAGTACAACAGTTCTGGGGCTGGGGGCCCCAATGGAAAATGGAAAATGGAAAAATTATGGTTAAAGGGTACAAACTTCCAGTTATAAGATGAGCAAGATCTGATGTGCAATATTGGTGGTGAGAGTTATGTTCATTAATTTGATTGTGGTAATCATTACAGAATGTACACATCTACCAAAGCATCACATTGTACACCTTGAATATATTCAATCTTTATTTGTCAATTAAATTTTTTCCCACTAAATAAATAATTAAATAAAGCTGTATCTTGTTTTACACACAGAGTCTGTAAGACCAAGCCATTATTTTTCCTTTTTATTCCTACTATAACCTTGAAAATCTTCCATGTGTTTCCAAGGCATATGCTTCAAAGGAAGCATGTAATTCCAAGGCTTGAACCACAAGAATTGTTGGTATACTGGAACCAAAACAATGTCCTAAAAAATATGGCTAGATACACACACAAGAAAAGTATATTCTCGCTGGCTCACTAACATGGGTATCTTTTTACATTATAAAAATTTGATCATAAATATTTTAGAAGGGAGATATCTTGAATACGTTGAATTACAGGAATAGTCTTGAAACCATCTCTTCCAAGTTTTGTACACTGACAATAAAATGAGAACCTGTTATATGCACATATGCATTGCTGGCTGATGGGAGAATTATAACAGGTAGAAATGTGTGTTCTCGCAACGTGTGCGTCATCTACCCCTGAAAGGTGCAATCAGAAACAAAACAATCATGCAACTTTTGCTACTGTGCCTGGTGATATTTTTCCCACAGCTGAATGACCAGCGGGAGTGAAGGGTCACAAGTCAAAGATTGCAGGAGTGGAAACAGCAACATTATCCTAACAGCACTCACCCTTTGTTTCCCCATCATCCCAGAAGAGTTCTCCTTTTGCTTCTTTGTTCTCATCTAGAGCAATGATTAGACCAAGAGGATTCTTTCGACTGTGGGAAACAAGATTCACATAAGAGAGTCTCTAAGAATTTCGCCAAATGAAATAGAAACATCTCTATCAAATTTCAAATGGGAAAAGTTACTAGCACCAGATGGCTCTGCTTTTCTTCAGGGACAAAGGCAAAATCACAGGTGCATCTTTCTTTAGTATCAGTGTCAGAGGAGCTAAAAGTACTCCCAAACGTTAGCAATAAACATCTATGTAGGAGCTAAGAATTTATGCACCTGAATCACTGCAATATTTAAAAGAGGCTGCTGCAAGTATTATTTCAAATACAGACTATTAGAAGAGAAAGAAATCCTTGCTAATAATTGGTTCCCCTAGATCATTTTAGAGATGGTATCCTCAGAAGTATCAACAGCTGTAAGGAAAATACATTTCTCTCTGCCTAAGGACAACTTTTTAGTCAGAAAGCAATAACATACAATAAGATGCATCTATCTAATGGTAACTTATTTGTTATTTATTATTAGTGTGTTTTGAAAGAAAACACACTAATTATCTAATTATCTCCTTTGTAATTTAGAATGGAAAACACAAAACACTGCTCAAATATAGGATGAAATTGATGGACACAGAGAAATTGACACCTTCTTGAGAAGATGCCACAGGAAACCCAAGGCCAGATTCTGATGGCACCCTCCCCCTATGATGTCCTCCCCCCAGGACCCTTTCTCCTCAAACCCCACGTGGTGCTCCAGGACCCTCTGCCTGGTCATTAGATGAGAACAGAAACAACCAGCTTTGTCATCCTCCCCCTTCCAGGACATTCCCTGCCATGCTGTACCTGGCCTGAGTGGTCGTATTGGGCTGCTGTGTGGGGAAGATGTAGCCTCCTCGAAGGTGAAGTCCAATCTTGTCTCCAGGAAGGTCCATCTCCACTTTTTGCTTCCTCCACCTCACTCTCCGTCCCTAATGCAGGCAGGTACACCAGACACTCAGGCATGATAACACACTGACCGCCACCCGTCACCTCTGTGCTGAGTGATCTACAGCTCACTCCTTTTTCCCTGTCTAGCCAGGCAATGAAATAAAGAAAGGAAAGAAATTGGGAATAACATGTTCCGGGGCTTGTGAGAACGTTTATGCCATGCTGAGGCTATTCAATAGATATTATATGAACCGATAGTTCTAAACAAGTACTGTGATTCCTGACCAAACTTGCGTTATCCATCAGTTCCTCCAATATTTGCCCTGAGAGATCGAAGTCTTTATCTTATTGCTGAGAGAAGCAAATAAAGAGTTGTTGTTTTTTTCTCTTTCGGATTTCATGATGTTAAGCGACTTAGGCTCACTTTAACCAAGCTCTTATATGGAATTACAGAAACACAGCTCGGTGCCTGGATGGCAGATTCTCTCTCTCCAGGGAGGTAGTTAGTCTACTGAGCCATGGCTGTGGTCTTGGGGAGTTCAAGAAAAGTCAAAGCTACTTACAGTCTCATAGTCGTACCAGACAGCATCGGGTATATATGCTGTCACTTTCTCTGCACCCTGAAATTACAAGAAAATATTTTCTCCTGAGAGGGATAAAATGGAGTTCTTAGTATTCTCCAGGGAACTTCTCAGAGAGTGCCGAACTGGCCTTTCCCTTCTCTGTTATCAGTTAATGGCTTCCTCTGCCTTTCTTCTAGTAAAAATAATAGAATCCATAACTTGGCAACACAGAGAAGAATCCCAGACAGGACCATCTTAGGAATAATATTAATAATAATAATAATAAACCAAGTGCCATGGCAAATATTCCAGCTTACGTGATTACCTCATTCAATCTTATCAACAGTCCCAAATGACAGATATTATCGCTATCTCACCTTAATAGGTGAGAAAGGAGCACAATAACTTGGCCCAGATCACACAGGCACTAAGTGGTAGGGACAGTGATCACTGATGGGTCTGATTTTACAGTGAGTGCTGGGTTACGACTTCATTCTGCCCTTATGGGGCAAGTGATGACCTGCCACGAGAGTCTGACAACACATAGGAGCACTCCTCAACCTACACTGGTTATGAACTTAGTCAAGAAAAATACTTCTAGAGGCTCAGTGCCTGTAGCTCAGTGGCTAGGGCGCCAGCCACGTACACCAGAGTTGGCAGGTTCGAATCCAGCCCAGGCCTGCCAAGCAACAATGAAAACTGCAACCAAAAAAAAAAATGGCCAGGCGTTGTGGTGGGCTCCTGTAGTCCTAGCTACTTGGGAGGCTGAGGCAAGAGAATTGCTTAAGCCCAAGAGTTTGAGGTTGCTGTGAGCTGTGACATCACAGCACTCTACCCAGAGTGACAAAGTGAGACTCAAAAAAAAAAAAAAATACTTCTAGAGAGGAAGGAGGATGATATCCAACTCCCCCAAAGCCAGCACACTTTCCTCAAGGCTGACTCAGGCACAGATGTCCAAATAGGAGGACAGAGAGGCTTAGAGGGCATCAGGCCCAGAAGCAGAGACACCCCCTCCCCACAAGCATGTCTGTGAGAACACTTGCCTGATCCAGAACTGGAGTGATGAGGAGGCCTGGCCCCCATAAAAACTGTCGGTCCACGTCCCACGTGCTGCTGTCCCCATAGAACCTGGAGGCCAGAGAGATGGTTAACCGAGATTAGAGTCAATGTTTCCTGCCAGCTCTACCCCAATCTGTGGAAAGCACTGAGGAAAGCACTCAGGCTGCCTGCCTGGACCAATGCCCAAATTACTCTGTGACACTTATCCAACCTCCACCCTGACCCCTAGACGGTCCACTTTCCCTGGCCCACGTATCCTCCTATTCTCCCCTCAGCACGGACAGAGTTCCCATTTCAGTGTCTGTGCTTGGCAAGTCCTAGGCTGTAAATCTACGTGCCATTTCCCCTTTTAAAAAGAATAGGAAAATAAGCAATATGTTTCAGAACTTTGGCTATCAAAAAGAAACTGGATCTAATCATAAGCAAATAGCAGATAATTTAAAATTTAACTCTTTTTCTCATTTGGGATATCTGCTGTTTAACAGGAAATACCAGGAGGTGGCAAAAATTTCCCATAAAGAGTAAATATATAACCATGCAGACTGTGCCTGAGTCTCATGAGTCACACACATAAGAGAATTTTGTGTACTTTGATGAGGAAAAGCTCTCAAATGCCTATTTTAGAATCAAATTTAGAGATTTTCATTGGGTAGCAAATGAGAATTCTAGAATTGTAGAAGTCTTTTATAATATTCTTATTTGTGTGCAAATTACATTTTTATTCCTAGAGTTTGGACACTCACTACCTTGGAATCGCAGTGCATTGCAGAAGAGACAATCCCTGTCAGCCTATCAAATTCTTAAAATTAAGACTAAAGAAACTAAGGATAAAAGAGTTTAAATGATTTGTCTAAGATATAGAATTAGTTGGTGGAAGAAGAAAGAAAAGACCCCAAAAGACTAAAACTAGACTTTTAGTCTAGTTCTCTCCCTAAAAGGGAATGGCGTGTAATACTTAAAAAATACCCCTAGAATATGTAGGCAATAATAGCCTTACAAATATCAACTGGGTATTCCAGTGAAACACATGGATTTACACATATATTTTATATATGAATAACTGCTCAAATTGTACCAATTTTCACTTGAATTTTTCATCATGTAATCAATGCAACCCTTGCTGCATTAACGAAATTCCTTTGGGCTTGGTGAACTTACTCATGCAGAAGGGGCCTGGCCACTGTGTCCCCACGGCTGTGAGCACGGAAGAAGAGGGTGTAAAGATAGGGCAATAGAGTATAGCGGATATTAAGGTAGTGCCTGGAGGAATTCAGCAGCGCAGAGTCCGCTCCAAAGGCAGCAGGATCCTGATCCTGGGAAGAAAGGGGAGTTTGCAAATGTGGTTTGGCTGCAATATGGCAAAAGCACCTACAGAATTCCAGATTCCACTCATCACAGGCTTTCCTTTCAGAGTGTCTAAGGACCTAAGTTGCAAACTTTGCCTCTGAGCAGAACAGGCGGGCAAGGGGAAACCATTTCATCAAGTAAGGGGCCATTCTTGGCCTTTGGACTCACCCTGCTCATTCACCTTTTAGGATCACTCTCTTGGGAAACGCCATTATATAATCTTAAAGTATTTCCTCACTTGCTTCTCATTTAAAAATGAGCAAATAGACAAAGTACAGAGAAGTTTAATAAAAGGCCTTCACAACTTGCCAGTTCCTCAACTACAGGCTGAGGCACCAGGGCATTTCAATTGATATATACAGCCCAGGTCCTGGTTAATTGCACCAGATTAGCACAAGTGAAGTACCAGGTAAGAAGTTGGCTCAGCAGATTTCTTGGTGAGGATTCAGGCAGACCCCCCCCCCCCCCCCCCAGTGCTAACACATGCCAAATTTATTTTGACTATATTTCCTAGGAGATTTACCTTGTAGCCTTGGCCATTGTGATTCCTGGAAAAGGGATAAAATGCACCCAACTGCATCCACCGCCTGCAGAGTTCCTCAGGGGCATCCAAGGCATAACCACATATGTCAGGACCCACCTGGGAGGACACAGGGACAGTGAGCATACGTCACTTCTGCCATGCTCTTTTGCTTTATCCCTGAGACTTCCCAGCAGAACTTAGCTAAAAATCTTCTACTGAGAAGGCTAACAATGTGGTCAGAATTGGGGCACGTCCTGTGTCCACTCTTTACCCCTGGATGACTTTGAGTAAGTTACTAACCCTTCTGTGCCTCAGTTACCTAATTTTGTTAGTGGGCACTACTTAGCCATACAGGGTTCTAGTAAATGAATACATAGTAACTAGTCATACAGCTGATATTATTATTTTGACCACACCACTATAAGATTATTTTTCTCAAGCTTAAGTGATCCCATCACTTACCTATTCAAAAATCTCTTCAAATCTGGGTTCCCACTTTTAGCATCATTTTCCCAGTACAGTCCTCCATGCCAATCCTTGTGGTCACATTTAATGTGCCCCTCACACTGTTTAGGTTAATGTTTTTTTCTCAAGCTCAAAACAAGCTTCTGCTCTCATTAGCCTGATGAAATATATTCCCTTTTCAAGGGCCAAATCAAGTGTCATCTTTTCTGAGGTCTCTCTTGACTCCCTGCCCTGACTTTCTTTTTCTCTCATAATCTTGTTAGATAGTTCTCTTCCTCAAGATCTCCCATGACATTTAATTCATGTGTCCCTATTGGTCTTTTTACCCTCTTTTGTCATAATTCTATATGTGTGTAAGTCTGTGTGTCTCCTCTTACTAAGCTGTAGAAGGTGGAGGAAAGGAAAGTAGAAGGTGTTTTGTCACTATATTTA
Organism: Perodicticus potto; assembly: GCA_963574655.1. Classification (NCBI taxonomy): domain Eukaryota; kingdom Metazoa; phylum Chordata; class Mammalia; order Primates; family Lorisidae; genus Perodicticus; species Perodicticus potto. The sequence continues at coordinate 8,304 of CAUYRH010060527.1, forward strand.
TGCTTTTCTTCACTCTCACCATGCATACTCTACTCAGGACTTTGAACACAGTAGGAGCTCAACTAAGAAAAATGTTGAATTTAACTAAATACTGCCAAAGCCTAGCTGGCAATGCTGTGTTTATTCAGCTAGGTGCCAAATGAATAGATATGTACTGTTTGTGAAATTCCTCACCTGTATACTTAAGGGTATGTACACTTTTCTGCATGTATGTTATAATTTAATAGAAAGAAATAGTCCAGAAAATATTGAGGTTGTGGTTTCCATGTTTATAAGGCAGTACTTGAAATGTACATCAGAGCCACCACAATGTTGATGGAGAAAATCCCTTCAAAACATTAAATCCCTGGTCCATAGCAGGCAGGAAAGGGGAGCTTTATGGGATGAGAATTCTCTAGAATGAGGCTTCTTGAGGATTGAGGTTCATAAGAGAGTTTGGGATGGTACTCACCATTGGGATACCAAAAAGGTTGAATTCAAGCATGCCAGGGATGGACCATCGAAGGTCATTCCAGGTGGCTGCGTTGTCTCCTAACCAATGAGCTGCAAACTTGCCAGACCCCGCAAAAGTAGAGCGGGTTACAATAAAGCTTCTCTTATTAGGAAACACAGTCTTGACAGCTCTAGAAAGGGAGAGAGATTTAGTGAGTCAATGTGTGAATTTCAGCTCGTCTCGGCCTAGGGAATGCTATAACAATACTGAGGATATGTGTATTAAAATCAAACACTCCATTCTTCTAGTTCGACTCAGTGGAGGGGTGGGTAGTTGCTGTTGGGCACATCCTGCATCATTATGTTTTGGTTTGGTTTGGTTTTAGGTGTTTTATGCATTAACTCCATAATTTTCAAGAATTTTAAAAGCAGCCTGGAAAAGGTTAAGTAGAGGTATACAAATTTTATAGAACAAAGATGAAATTTAACTTTATACAGATATATATGGATTGGTCTTTTATATCATGAGACTTCAGACATACACAAGAAATGGAATGATGAATAACAACTTTTTGAAACAAACTCTTTCTGAGAAATACTTTGATAATAATTTTGTAATAATTAGATTTTTAAAATTAGAAAAGATATTTTAAAATTAGATGTGCATGTGTGTACTTCTATAATCAAACATAAGGATCATCTTTATTTTTAAATTAGAAGTCTATATGTGTATATATATGTTTTTAAACTGTTGTTAGAGAACTTTTCAACAACTTTCAAAATGACTAAAATTACATAAATTATAATTTCCTAATGAATGAATGTGGTTTTGTTCTGTTTTTTTTTCTGTTGTCACCATGACAGTAATTACAATATAGTAAATTCTCAATACTTCTTCCACTCTACGGAATTTGAGTTCACACACAAAGGTAAACAGAGCACAGTAGAAAGATGCTGAGCCAATATCTAAAACTCCAAGCACACGGACATTTACAAGTTACTCAACCCTCCAGATTTCAGTCTAGACAGTGTGTTGGAAGGGAAAATGCGTGGGCTTTGGAATTATGTAAAAAGGGACTTAAATTTTGCTTTTGCAGTTCATTAGCTGTTTGACCTCAGGCAAGTTTCTTAACTTTTTTCTTCCAATCTTTCACTCATTTATTTACATTCTATCTTTTTTATACAATCCACAAATATTTATTGGATTCCTTTCTTTCTGTGTACGAGGCAATTTTTTATTTATTCATTAATGACAACAATATTTATTTTGTAGAGTTTTTTAAAAAAATAATATATACAAGTCACCCGGCATCTAGCAGATCATAGCAACAGTGTGGTCTTACTCTGCTGTGGCCATCGCCATGGAGTAGCCATACAGATTGTGAACGTCATACTGTTTGCCCCAGTGCTGCACTGCATCCATGCAGAGGGTCTTGCTGAACAGGTAGCCGCCCAGGACTCCTGAAACAAGTGACCAGTCACTGTGAGTCTAAGACATACATATCTTGCCCCTTGACACATAACCTGAAATGATCGCTCTCCGGGCAGACATTTATTGTGGATATCCTGTAAATGGTCATGCTGCTTCCTCACTATACATTTGGGGTAGTTTCTCTGACGTATAAATAAATTGTGTTGACCCAAAACATCCTCCCCCCTGGGCTTTCATGAGACCAGATGCAGGCATTTGGAAGCAAGAGGATCCATATTTGAGGTTATTTGAGGTTCAATCTGAATTCTTCAATCTAAGTGGTCTAAGAATAAATTGCTGTATGAAAGTGTAAATTTTCTGACTCTTTAGAAACCATATATTGTAAAGAAATATTTCCACTTCCTCTTTCATTCATCTGTCCTTCTCTGCTTTCATTGCTTCACTCTGATTCGCATGCAAATTATTTTTGGATCTTACCATTCACAATATCTGTTTAATGACGTATCACTTCTGATCTATCTTTTAATTCATATTAATGCCAGATTAATATCATCAAACCACTCGACTTATTACTAAAACATAAATAGGTTCTATCACCAAAAGAATGAAGTGGCTGCCACGGTACCACATCTTCTTAATCCACTCAGGTTGTTTCCACATCTTTGGAATTGTGAATTGCGCTTCTAAAAACACACCCTACACGAACTCACTTTTAAATTAGAATTAATCCATCAACAGTCACGCGCACATATGGAAATAATACTCATCAGACATCAAGCAGGTAGGGGGGAAAGAGGGTATGGGTAAATGCATACCTGACAGGTACTACTTATCTAGGTGAGGGGGCACACTTAACAATTTTGACTCAAACTGTACAAAAGCAATTTATGTAACCATAATGTTTGGACCCCCATAATACTCTGAAATTTAAAAAAATATTAAAATGCGAACTGTTTAGCCTCCCATTCAAGCACCTCAAAAATTGATTCTAACCTACTTGCCCCCAATTTCCTATTTTCTTTTTTTTTATTAAGTCATATACACGTAGCTCATGTATACATTAATGCATTTATGGGGTACCATGTGCTGATTTTATAGACAATTTTGATTGCTTACATCAAATTAGTTAATGTAGGGTTTCACCTTATTTACTTAATTATTGTGTTAAGACATTTATATTCTATACTTAATAGATCTGACATGTACCCTTGCAAAATATGCTCCATAGGTGTGGTCCCACCGTTTATCCTCCCTCCATCAAACTTCCCCCTCCCCTCCCATCCCCCTCCTCTTCCCTCCTACATCCTGGGCTACAATTGTGATTTATCTTCCATATGAAAGTATGAGTGATTATAAATTGGTTTCATAAAAGTAAAGCCTTCATAAGATGTTATCACCCTAGCAGCTTTGTTTCTTTCTCAGTCAAGACACAATTTTCCTTGAGCCTCTAACTTTCTTCAAACTACACCCAGTTGTGTGATTCCAAGGCCACACCCTGAAAGATAGTCTTGTCCTAAGTTCAAATAACAGGATCTTCGTTCACCGACTTTGACTTTGACCTCTCAGTCATGAGTTCTGGCTTCTTTGGACAAGGGTGTGCACCTGAGAGTGACATAAACTAACCACTAGCCTGGAGTTTCTATACCATATCCTCACTGAATCTTCCCCTAGAAGTAGCTAGGACTGTAGGTAGAAGGATTTAGATTGCCCCTTTTGAATTTATGCCTCTTTAGGAAAGCATAGGGTGTTTTGATTTTCTTTCCGAATTTTCTTGATATATTATCCACATTTTCCTGTTCCTGTGCATACTCATGTACAAATCCTCTTTCCAGGTTATTCAGATTTATCCTTATGAATTTAAAATATCACATATGCATTATCATTTAAAATTGGCCTGACCATCAAGACTTACTAGGAGTGAATGGGGGATAATTTAAGTTGCTTGTAGAACATCCTGAGACTGAACCATCAACAAAGTTGGAGACCTCATTCATATCCTATGAGACAAACAGCAAAACCTATTAAGAAAATAGCATGTTTCCTTACATTGCACTGATGGTATCCTTTAGTGTCCTTTTTTTTCCCCTAAGAAATTAGAAAAATTATTCCAGATATTTCTATTTTTTTTTTTTTTTGAGACAGAGTCTCATTTTGTCATCCGTGGCATCACAGCTCACCAGCAACCTCTACCTCTTGAGCTCAAGGGATTCTCTTGTCTCAGCCTCCCAGTAGCTGAGAATACAAGCGCCTGCCACAACACCTGGCTATTTTTAGAGGCAGATTTCTGGCTCAGGCTGGTCTTGAACCTGTGAGCTCAGGCAATCCATGCACCTTGGCCTCCCAGAGTGCTAGAATCATAGGCATGAGCCACTGTGCCTGGCCCCAGATATTTCTTTTTTAAAAGGGTTCTGATGTATATAGGATGAAATAGATGTTCTTTTCTACCCATTCAGGACTTTACAGTAAAGGTTCTTAAAACCCTTTCAAAATTAAATATATCTATAATCACTAAAAACGAACAATTTTCAAGCATATTAGGTGAAGATTTCAATTTATATTATGCTATGTATATCAACTTACACATTGTTTTTACTTAACCTGCTTAAAAATATTTTGATAAATTTAGGGGGTACAAATGCTTTTCTTATATGAATAAATTGCATAATTATGAAGTCAAGGTTTTTAGAGTACGTGTTACCAGAATGGTGTGCATTGTACTCAATAGATAACTATAATCATATACACACATATAAATGAATACATATTTAAACATGTAATATGGTAGGAGAGAGAGAGAAGAGAGAGCACACATGTGTCAACCACTGTGCAAATGAGATATCCACAAAGATACAAACCAAAATATTGACAGTAAATGTCTTTGTTGCTACCATTTTTTGAGGATTTTGTTTTTTAGCTTTCTTTATTTATTGAATTTTCTATAGTTTTTTAATAAATAAAAATATGTTCAATTCTGGAGTTCTATAAATTTTGCTAAACATTAGTTGGTTTATTCTCATTTGACATCCAATAAGAAATTTCTCCTTACCACAAGCACAGTTTTTCATACATTTTGGTTCAGATCAATTTGTTCAAAATGCTCAACTGAAAGAAGCTTGAACTGGTAATTGAACAATTTTTGTATGTTGTAACAATGTAAGGAGTATATGACCTATTGACTTTAGCTCATTTATTTATAGGAGAGCTAGACTCAAGAAAAACATTCTGAGTTTCCTTCCAGGGAAACTCATTCCCTGAGTTTCCTCTAACATTCTGATTTTGATTCTAAGTTACATATTTGGGTAAGATTATTTGAACAATAAAATAAGGAATACCAAGAATTATTGTTATGCTTGCTTTCTTCTCTGCCTCTTCTTCCTGTGCACCATGTTGCAAAGATAGATAGATAGATAGATAGATAGATATACAGATATACACAATTGATACACCTAATATTCAAGGTGTAAAGAACTCACAATCCAGATTCCATCAAACTCTACTTGATTGTAAAAAAGTTCAAATTCCTTTGCCCACCAAACAGCACAGTTGGGATTGGTGTAATCAGGAAATACAGTTTTTCCAGGCCACACCTGAAGGATAAGAAGAACAACATTATTAAGAGAAATTAAGCTAATATAAAATAAAGCACTTGGCAAAGAAAGTCCTAAAGTTGTCATGGCCACTGAGGTACCCAGAAATACATCCTTTTTAGTTAGGAAAGTAAAGCACTCAGAGCACTTAGAATAAATCTCAGGGGGAAATCAAGCAAAATTTTATTTTAAAAAAAATGGTTAAGCCCTTATCATTAAGGGTAAAGGCATCGTCAAGCTTTCTGGTCTTCAGTTCAGAATCACCCTTCCCTGTCACTTTCTCTACTCTCCATTCTAGGAATAGTGGAGACAAGCACTGTGTAATTTCAGGTAGTTCCTTATGAGTCATGGACTCTAACATCATTTACTTTTCTCTCTTCCTTTCTCATCCAATTTCCCAAAGACACTGTGTTCTGACATGGTCATCAAAGGCATTCAAAGTCAACCACCAGACAACATCCTCATGTAAATCAAAGACATGGTGGTCAATCTGCAGAGAAATTGAGTAGGAAGAGGCCTAAAACACTTCCACTGCACTTACCAGTGGGGAAGTAACTAGTGCCGCAGCAGTGTCAGGAAAGTGATAGGGGAAGAAAGGAGAAAGCAGTCAGCTGAGGAGCGAATGGGAGGTCAGGAAGTAGATGCTTTGTATGTGAGTCATGGGTTAAAGAAACTTAGCTATGAAAGGAATCTAACAACTAGGATGGTGGTAGGAATTTGGGCATGAAAGAACAGAAGGAAGTTTATCCTCAGCATATTTAAAACATCCAAAAATGCACAACACAATAATTGCACACATACACACCATTCCACAGCCCTCAACTGGCCCCCCAAATTCCCCATTAAGTTACCTCCCCAATGAGAGGAGTCACCCCATCTGAACTATTCACCCATATCTTCATATCTGAACCTCTGTCGTAGGGGCCATAGGGATTACTTGGGGAAGAGTTGTTAGAGATGGCTGGATCCTAAAAAGAGGAAAAATACAATCAAGAAATAAACTGGAAGCAATAACAAGACACTGGGAATTAGGAAACAAAAGAACGAAAGGTGGGTGTTTTGATAAAGAAGAGCAAATACCTGACTCAGGGTGGGGAAAGAGGGCAGAACATACCATGATGATGACAAACTTCTGCCCGTTGTTGTGTAACTCCTTAACAAACTCAGGGAAGCCTTTAAAATCCACTGGATCATAAGTGAAGTCCTTCCTCTCGTCCATGTAATCAATATCCCCATGCTGAACATCCTGAAAGGATTCATGAAGCCTACAATTTAGCACCTAAGAATTTCTCTGCTAAAATGAATCAGTCCAATTTTCATTATTCTTCAAGGAAAAAAAAGCTTTGTGCTGGACTCTAAACAGAGTTCTTTTTTTTGTTTGTTTGTTTGTTGTAGAGACAGAGTCTCACTCTATAGCCCTCGGTAGAGTACCGTGGCGTCACACAGCTCACAGCAACCTCCAACTCCTGGGCTTAGGTGATTCTCTTGCCTCAGTCTCCTGAGTAGCTGGGACTACAGGCACCCGCCACAATACCCGGCTATTATTTTGTTTTGTAGTTCGGCCGGGGTCGGGTTTGAATCTGCCACCTTTGGTATATGGAGCCAACTCCCTACTCGCTGAACCACAGGCACTACCCTTAAACAGAGTTCTTGATCAGTCCCTGGCATCTGAATACTACTTTTCCAATGATGATTTCAAAAACCAATGATCCACTGTTTCTCTATGGCCTGGCCCCATCCCTGCATCATCCTGTCCTTCATGCCTGGCACACTGGCATTAAAAACCAATCAGACAAACATATAAACAATACCAATTACAGCAAATCACCAGGATAATCAAAGACATATCTACCTATGAAATTACCTAAATTTTGACCTATCCACAAGATAAAAAGGGAAAGAAACTGCCTCTCCCCCTCCTCTCTCTATTTTACTACCTCATGTTTCCGTTTGCTACTTTTTTTTACTTCAAGTCTTTGGTGTTCACTCCTTCCTGATTTTACTGGTAGGAAAATAGTGGAGCCCAGAATGAAATTTACTCTTGCTCTAAGACTTAAGTGTGCTTCCAAGAGAATGGGGTAGGGGAGAAAAGAGGATTATTCCAGAGACTTTTGGGCTTTCTCATTTGTATCTCTTGTGAAATTTCATTCTCCGTTATAGCGCCCAGTATAATAGATGCTTTGAAATTTAGCCTTTCAAAGTGCAAAGATATTTTATTTCATGTGTGTACCATATCCTTTTGTCCACTTGAACTTGGAAGATTTGGACCTCTCTAGCGGACTCAGTTAATAATAAATGTCTATATGTCAGGAGAATGACATACAAAGGAGATACCACTATGAGGTTAGAGATATGGCCTTGAAAACCCTTGCCTCTGGTTTTCTAAGGCAAATAGTGGGGTCCTAATATTAAAGAAGGGTGCTGAGACATCTAAAGAAGCTGTCTGGCATAGCATCTGCCACAGAGCTGACCACATAGTGCTGTTCTCACGGAGGCTTCTGTCTTCATGTCAGTTCCACCTCCAACTCTTCTGTCACTCCTCCCCCAGCCCATCCCTCACATATAACCCCCCACCCAGTGCAGAGAACAAGGATGAAGCTCTCCATCCACTCTGACGTCTTCCCCCATCTCCTCAGTGTTCCCAGGCTTTTTGAATCTCAACTCTGCTAAGTTTCTTTCACTTTCATGTTTATGAACTTTCCCCCAAAGTCCAAAATATCTTTGAAGCTGTGCTTCAATTGCAAAATGAACATGTTATACAGAAAGGCAAATTTCTATTTATTGCCATTTCAATAGCAATCCAAATACCAATGCAATGATACATGGACTTAAAACTTAAATAATTTTTCTTTTTTTTTTAATAATTTTATTAAATCATAATTGTGTACATTGGTGCAATCATAGGACAGTACTGGTGAAACTTAAATAATTTTTCAAATCTACTTATATAGTGCACATGTCAGTTCTGTCCCTAACTTGCTACCTGCTCTTGGTCAAGTTATTCCCTCAAACACCTCAGTTCATTAGTTGTGAAACAAAGGATGCTAACCTAGATGGTTTGAGTTTGTGTCCAGTAGCAATATCTTTGGCCAAAATCCTTGGAGTTTAGAATTACTCTGCTTCCTCAATTTCCCCTTAAAACACCAAATTATATCAATTGGAGAGGAAAAGGGACCAATGATTTACATCATTTATCACCTGACAATAAACCTAAGAATCAAGCTTATCCCAGAATTTTAGAAGAATTTCTAAAAGGATGGTATCACGTTCATGGTGAGTCCCTGTCACGATGATTTTGAGTCCAAAAAAATCCAACCAAGAGAATGGGTAAGGCAAGAAAATCTATACTGAGGGGCATTAAAATGGGACAATCCAAACCAGAAAGAGAAATGAGGACACAAATAAGAACACATTATGTAAAATGCACTCAATATAATAAGCACCCCAAAATTCTACTCATAAAATATGTGATAAGGAATACAGAGAATAATAAAAAGAAGTAGGAGTCCTTGAAAAAATGGTTGGTCCAACAATAAAGTCTAATATAAAAATTATTTAATTACAAAATTTTTTAAAATTCAGGATCTAAATAGTTGTTCTTATTCTTTACAGGAATTTCTTTATTTTGGAGAATTATTTAAAGCCTCACTTACGTAAGGGAGTTGGGCTGCACGGTTCCTCTCCACGACTTTCCTCATGTTGGCTAGAGTTCCATACTCATAACGGCTGAGATGAAATCCAAGGGCCCAGTACGAGGGGAGGGCTGGACGGCCAATGAGCTGAAGGAAATGTGTCAAGTTGAAAGTGAGCAAATATTCTACTTTTAATAAAAATTTTTCTAAGCATTGCTTTGTGGATACAAAACATGCCCCATTTTCCAACATGCTGATTCATTAATGTGAGAATGTTCATCTCTTTTTTCAACTCCTTTATAAATCACTGAGGGTAGAGCCATGTTTTGGGTGTCTTTATAATCTGTCACCCTTTTGTAACATAAAACTGCTGTAAAGCAAGTTTCTATTGCACACATGAAATCCATTCTTTAAGATCTCAAATTTGTCAACAATAGATTTTGAAGGGGTCGCGCTTACACATTAAATTTACTTAAGTACTTTCTGTTTAGAATTTTCTCAGTCATAATCATGATAGTCTACATTTACCTCTAGATATTCTTGAACAACTTGCTCTGGAGTATTTCCTAGGAACACATAGAAGTCGAGAATACCCCCAATGGTGCGGTAGGTGATGGCTGGGGTAGGCTGGAGGGTAACCTCTTGAAAGATTAAAAATGAAAAAAATTAGGACTTATTCTAGAGAGTAACTACTAACTTTTATACCAGAGGATTACTGAGCATCTCAGCATTAATCAAGTGACCCTAATACTTTACATTTTGTGTAGAGACAAACTCTGAAAGTCCACCTTCACAGCATGTGTGAACCAAAGCATTTATTCTGGGACAGACTTTAACAGTAGTGACTGGACTGTCTAAGTTCTTTGAGCTAGGACCCGGGCTCTAGGGAAAGCATCCAGGTTCATAAAGGAGTCAAGAATCAGCCACTGTAGCATAAAAATTATTTGGGGTTAAAGGCATTTACGTTACTGAAACCTAAAAGTAGAACCTCCCAAAAGAACTCAAAAAAACGTGATTGTTATAAATCCACTCCCAGGAGCAACTCTAATCTGAGAAGATAACATAATTCCCAGATAGATATTGTTGGAAGACTATCAAATCCCCACCTATTCTTCTAAGGGCCCACTTATTTTTCCAGAAAGTCAATTGTTTCCCCAAAAGTATCTTTCTCACCTTTTCCTTTACCTAGTAAGATAACATATTAGCCAAGTGTACCCACCCCTTCAAGTCACTCATCTTGAGCACTCCTGTATAGATGAGCATTGCACATATAAGTAATCTCTGCCTTTTCTCCTGCTAATATTTTTGTCAGTTTAATTTGAAGAATCCCAAGAATTAAAAACCTCAAAGGTTAGAGGAAAAGATTTTCCTCCCTGATGTGGTCCCATCTCCCACCCCATGATTATTGTAAAAATATAACCTGATTAGACACCTTGTGGTTCTACTCCCAGTATATCTCACATCAAGCAAAAGCCAATCAAACAAAAAAAGTCATAAGTTATACCATAAATTCAAAATCCTTCTAAGTACCAATCACCATTCTCAGAATCGCTTTATAATCTTCAAGATCTATTGAAATGTATTCTTTGGTCAAAGAAACACTGACTATCTAGACCTAGAGGTATTTCCCATTAAGTCTGACTTGTTTTTCTGATTCCTTTCATCTGCCCAAAACTGTACAGACCTTGTATTATGTCAGTCTATTCTTAGGCTATCATCTTAATTACCTTAGATATATCTAAGATTTTATTAGGTATCCTAGAATTACATATCTCACCTAGAATCATCTATTTTATAGTATTTTAGAATCACCTTAGATCACCTACAATACTTCTCAAACATCTGGTGATAAAGGATAAGAGCTTTATTTTTTAAATTTCCAAGTCATTGTAAGCTGACACTTTCATAAAATACCATGAAAGTGAATTAATATGGATTCATGTGTGCACATGGATGTCACAGCAATGTTTACTCCCTACTTACCTACTTATCTTTCTGTACACTTGAAAAGTTTATGAACTATTCGTGGACCACAGTATGAGTAACACTTTTTAACACAATGATTTTCACTTGAGAAGAAGGTAAGGATCAATATTCTATGCCTACTATAAATCCTGGAAGATTCTGGTACATCTCCTCTTCCTCTCAGACAATTCATTGTCCCTGGGATCTACTGAATAAAAGGCTAAGGAGAAAAAGAAAATTGTTGGAAAGTGTCTCAGTAGATTATGAGGAAGGGCTAGCTATCACAACTCTGTAATAGAAAATATTCCAACAGAGTCCACCAGATTCAGGAAAATGATAAGCTTGGAGAAAATCCCCTACTCATGGTTACCATGGAGCAACAGGTAATGAAATAGGGGTAGAACAATTAGATAGCTAATGTAAGGCCTTCTCTAAGTTACGGCTCTGTCGTTCTTAAAAAGATCCACTCCTTTTATCCTGGTGCTGGAAGGAAAAGACTGAAAACCACTCTTGTGCTTATTTTATCCTAATTATTCCATTTGTCCTTTACCCATAGCATTGCTGTTCATCAGAAACACCCCGAAGGACAATCCACTAGCATCTTCAAGGCATAGGAAGAATGTCTGGGTGCCATACAAGTTAGTTCCATCCTGCAAAAAGATAATTAAAACCCAAAATTTACAACCAAGTTATCTAAAAACCATATTGTTAGATTGGCTTAGGAGATTCATCTTAATCACGTAACTGACAGGGAATTAATAGTCAATAACACACAAATAAATTTTGGGATTATGGTATTATCTAAGTGAATTACTATTTTCTTATAAGATGAGATAGCTATGACCATTCATCTAGTAAAAATACAGAGCCTGCGATATTTGTCAAAGGCAGAAGGACAGGAATTTGGGGGGTTTTTTGTTGTTGTTGTTGTTGTTGTTTTGCAACAGAGTCTCACTCTGTTGCACAGGCTAGAGTACCATGGCTTCAGCCTAGCTCACAGCAACCTCAAACTCCTAGATTCAAGCAATCTTCCTGCCTCAGCTTCTTGACTGGCTGGGACAACAAGTGCATAGTATAATGCCTGGCTAATTTTTCTATTTTTAATAGAGACAGGACTTCACTCTTGCTCAGGCTGGTCTCAATCTCCTAAACTTAGGAAATCCTCCTACCTCAGCCTTCCAGAGTGCTAGGATTACAGACATGAGCCACTGTGCCTAGCCTGGGATGAGAATTTTGAAACCATAATTCCAAAAAGCTTCCCTCTCGTAGAGACCTGTCTTTACCTGACATAGCCTCTTCAGCAAAAGATCCATACAGTTCTCAGTACGAATTAGACAACTGGCTGAAGCTCTAGTCAGGCCAGTCCACTAGACTCCACAATAGGAGTTCTCAACCCATACTGCACCCCCAACCAATTAAAATGGAATCTCTAGGGATGGTAGCCAACATGCCTATTAAAAAAATTCTCCAGATAATTCCAATGTGTAGTCATGTTTGATAATCATTGCTCTAGAATAATGTTTCTTAAAATTTGATGTGCCTGCCAATTACATGGGCATTTCAGTTAAATGCTGATTTTAACTAACAGACATTCCTGTCACGTGGTGGTTCCATGCTGCACTTTGAATAGCAAGAACCTGAAGCTCCTTAATTAAGCAGCCATCACTATTTGTTCGTAGATTAGCTGCTCTGACTCATGGCTCTTCTGCAGCTCTGCCAGACACACATAGAGACAGGATTTTAATAGAGACAGGATTTAATAGGGCCTAATTCAATTCTTTCTCTTTTACAAATTATTTTAACTTGAGCTATTAATTTTGCTTCTCCAAGCAGTTTTTCCTATTACATGAGAAAATTATTCTTATTATTTCTGGGTTCTTTTGCTAAATAAGAATAATATATAAAAATAGTTGCTATATTTTACTATAATCTCTTTTCATTCAACTATTAGTCCTGCTTAATCAGGAAAGCCTATCAACTACAGAGTATTAGAAACAAGTGTTCTTTAAGGTATTAGCAGTCAAAGCAAACTAAAGCAAATATCAAATAAAACAACAATAAGAACAAAACTCTGTCTACTTTTTCACTACCCCATCATACTTCACACACACACTAAAGATTCACACACTGTCTTGGCTAGGACTTAATCGTATTTTGCTGCCAAACCTGGTGAGTCAGCATTTCTAAAGGTCAGCCTATAAAGATGAAGATTATCATCCACTGTTGCCCAGAGTGTTGCCCATCAATAACATTTTCTCATTTAAAGGGATGTCATAAAGTAGTTTGCAATTACTGAGCACTTTTTATATGACAGATGTTTTTCTATATGTTTTGAATGCATAAATTCATTTAATCCTCACAAAAAGATCTATGAGATATTATCTCCATTTTATAGATGAGAAACTGCAGACACAGAGAGATTTGTAACTTGCCCAGAACCTTCTAACTGGCAAGTATCAGAGCCAGAACTCAAACCCTGGTAGTTTTACCCTCGAATCTTCCTCTCAAATACTATTTTGTACTTCTACACGGAACCTTTGAGAATTCAGTGGAAAGGGGTCTATCCCAAGCTTACCTCATTGGGGGTTGTGTCCCTGTTAAATATGGGCCAAGTCTTCCAATTCATGTCATGCCGGTACTGCTGGTGCACATGTTCCCCCAGACCATACACGTTAGCACTAGGAAGCCAGATGGAGAACTGAAGGAACTGATCAGCAAACAGGAGGGGCCCGATGCTTGAGTCAAACCTTGACACGGGTGAAAAGGCAAGGACAGGTGAGAAAGCATGGCGAAAACACACTTGCTTAGAAAAGTGTTGTTTAACAGCTTAGTGACTTAAAAGTCCCTATCTAATCAGTCCTACTTGCCCTCTTGTGACATCTTTCCAGGGTCAACAAGAAAGGACCAGAACTCCTTGAAGCCAAGTACTATATGAAACATTTCTCTGCCCCCCCCAAACACGCTAACACATGGCCAGAACATTACACTTACGTAATAATAGACATTCAGTAAATATTCACTGGTGGGAGGGAGGTTAGAAAGAGAAAATAAAGGAAAAAATAAAGAGAAAAAATGATCCCACAAACAGAAGAAAGGGGAATAAAGGAAGAAAAAATTATTTCCTTCAGGAGATAGAGAGGCTGGTCACCAAAAGTGTGCTCACAGGATTCAGGAATATTTTTGAAATGTACCCTGTCCCAGGCTGACAGACCTCCCTTCTCCATGACCTTCCTATCCCCCAGATAGGTCTCCCAAACTTACAAAACGCGACTGTTGCTTCTTCGGGTCACTTTGATGCCAAATGGCCGTTTGGAGACCGTGACGTCATAGGTCAAAGAATCAGCAGCATTTCCATTGAAGGGCTGCACGTGCTCATGAGGCACTTCATACCTGGCATTGGTTTGGTCAGTCAACTGTACCAAGGCATGAATAGAAAGAAAGCCAAAATGAATGCTTTTCTGTTTTTCAAAAATGAAAGTGTCCCTACCAACATCAGTGCTCCCCAGTGGCTGTGCTTACAGTCCTGGAATCAGGCACTGAGCAAACCTGCATTATGTCAAAGGACGATGTACCCATTATGTTACCAACTTCAAGCTTTTAACATCTTGGGACACAAGTTAGTCTTTAGGTGGAAACATGTGTATACTGTACTTCTGGAGAGATGGATTATCCCTAGAAAATTCAAAGTTGTGATAATCCTTATTCCCCCATCCTACTATATTTCACATGTATCTAGGACAAAAAAATGACAGCCAACTCACCACTAAACTCTGTGACATATACTGAGGAAGTTATCTCACTAAAGGAAGGCTATAGAAGCCTTCACTACAGAGGGGACAAATAATAATGACAGTAGAGAAAAATACCTCAATTAGCAAGATGTTCTATCTTGTAGTAACTGTAGTCATCATGTAGGGAACAAAAGCTTCTCAAAAAGATTTTTGATTGTGGTATATGTATAGCATGGAATACCATGCAGCCATAAAAGATGGAGACTTTACATCTTTAATGTTTACCTAGATGGAGCTGGAACATATTCTTCTTAGTAAAGTATCTCAAGAATGGAAGAAAAAGTATCCAGTGTACTCAATACTATTATGCAACCAATATATAATCACCTAAACATTCATACAAATGATAAAACTAAACTATAGTCCAGAAAGGAGGGGAGAAGAGGAAGAGAGCAGGGAAGGGGAGAGGCCAGGAGGAGGGAGGGTATTTGGTGGGACCTCACTTAATGTGCACAATGCAATGGTACATTTCAACACTATTAAGAGTAGATTATAAACATCTTAACACAACAAATAAGTGAGGTGATGGTTATGTTAACCAGTTTGATATAAGCTTTCCACATTGTATATCAAATTAGCAAATTGTACCCAATAAATGCATTAAAGTCCACAGTTATGATTTAATAAACAAAAAGAAAAAAGAAAAATAAACAAACTACAACCTTAAAGTGGAAACGGTTAGATGTCTGATATTCTGCTGTGAGAAGGACTTTGTCGACAACATTCCCAAACAGCGATGAAGAAGGCAGACTTTTCAACTGGGCTGTGAATCCTAACATGTAGGAGGAAAAAGGTTGTCATAGCTGTCTCTGTAAATTTACAAATAATAACTATGTAAAAATTAAGCTTCACTTCAAAGGGGTTGATGAAAAGCCTTCACTTCTCAAAAGAAGGGAAGAGACAGATCTCACCCCATCAGACACACAGCTGAAGCTAGGCGCTGTGATTACCTTGTCCAAAAATCTGTCTCTCTTCTACAAAGGCTGAATGAAAACCTCCCCCCAAAGGTCTCTCACTCCACCAGCCAAACAGTCATTCTGTGTTAATCAGATACATTTTACACTCTTACCCTCAATCTGTACATCCGGATTGTTCATGTCCTAGATATACATTCCAGGTGATCAGAGCTATTAATGCCATCTCCCTAACTAAATGGTAAACCGGGTGAGAGTTAAGTCCTTATGGGAAGAGCCCATCAGACCAAAAGTATCTGAAAGGGTAGCAGGCCCCTTTATACTGAGTGGCTCCCCACAGGAGTCACTTTCTGCTCTCTCCCAGAATGTGCATTACTATGCTCTGCATTTTAGTGTAGGAGAAGAAGAGAGGATGTGAAGTCTGTGAACAATGACAATGACTAAGTAACTTTGATAACATGTTGGAATCAAATGGGAATTGTTTCCAATTTATGAAAATGACATAAAATTGAGTTTGAAGTAGTCCCAGAATTTACTGATTACAAATCCCTCACTTTAAGAGTGATAAACTTGAGGACAAAAAATATTTTGATGATTGCACAAGGTCAGAAAGGCACACAAAGGAGAAGCCAGAGATAGAACATGGTCTCTGAACTCTTAAGGCAGAGAGTGACTGAATGATATTTTTCTTGATGCCCACATAGGTTCAGCTGGGCATAGTGGCTCACAGCCTAATCCCAGCAACTGCAGAGGTTGAGACAAATGGATCTCTATTGGCCAGAAGATTGAGATCAGTCTGGGCTATTTAGTGAGGTCTTGTCTCTACAAAAATAATAAAAATTAGCTCAGCAGGTGGTGGATATCTGTAGTCCCAGCTATTCAGGAGGCTGAGAGGCAGAAGGATCCCTTTAGCTGAGGAGTTCAAGTTTACAGTGAGCTATATTTGCACCATTGTATTCTAGTCTGGGTGACAGAGCAAGACCTCACCTCTAAAAGGTGCAAGACCTCGCCTCTGAAACAAAAGAAGATACTAGCAGTATACAGGACACCTGTCCTATGTGTCTCTGCAGCTGCCACAGCTCTCCCCCAGGGAACACAGAGCCCCCCTCCAGAGGGTCTGCAGCTCCTGCCTCATGGTAGGAGCCTGGCTTACCTGCACTTGTGTTCACAGTGTCACCCTCCATTTGGTAGCCATGATTTTTGGAATAGTAGCACCAAGGTACACTGACAGCTCCCTGAGGGCTCCAGCAGCAGCCACGCTGGTCACATATAGCCTGCAACAAGAGCTTAGTCAAAATAACTGCATTTATTTGTGAAACACTACCATTTATACAACACAAAGCATCCAATTTGTGATTGTGGAATTAATAATCTTACTTTACAAAGAAAATAATTGACATTAAGAGAAACCATACTATATCCCAGGCAATGGCAAGATTTCAACTCACAACCAATTTTTTTGGCTAGTGTCCTTCCTACATAAGAGTACAGAAACCACAATTCATTCCATACCTTTCATCACAATAAAATTTATAAATACATTTAAATATCCTGAACTATAATATCACCAGTAAGCCAAAATTACAAAGGGATCTTCACTTATATTGGCTTTGACTTTTAAAAATAAAAAAACTTTGCAATCAACTCTATTCAGAAGCTTTCAAATCAAACAAATTTCACTTTGACTTTCAAATAATATATATAATATATATGTGTATATTACACATATGTAGTATACGTGACATGTATGCAGTCTCTTGGTTATTTGTGAGGCAGAAAATAATCTTTTCTTGACACCCACATAGACTCAAATTCTTAGAAAGATGCCTGCCTAATACCACAATTAATGACTACATATTGTGGAAACTGAAATCAATATAATTCCTTTCTCACACCAACTAATTTGGCTAAGTACAGGTTAAGTACGAAAACAAACACCTCTAAGATGCAGGTGGGACCCAGTGACTTTCAACTGATAGAAACTAGAGAAATGAATAGGATGTTGACTCCAAGATTAGATCACAGAAAGACTATGCCTTCTGGCTTGCACGCTGTCTTTCATTTTCTCTGTGAGATCTTTGGTCTGGGAGAAGCAAGTTGTCCTATAGTGACAAGACAAGGAAGAAGAGGTCTCTCCAGCTAGTATCTGGCAAAGAGCCGAGGTTCTCAGACCAAAGCACCTGGGAAAATGAATTCTGCCAAGAATCACAAGAGTGAACTTGAAAAGGGTCACCCCACAGTCCCGACAGTAACCTTGATTATAGACTTCTGAGAGATGCTATGTCATAGCTACCCAGCTAAGCTAAGGTCAGATTTCTGACTCTAGGAACAGTGAGAAAATAATGTTTGTTTTATTAAGCTAGTAGGTTTTGGGATAATTTCTTCCACAGCAATATTTACCTAATAAATTCGGCCAGATCATTTTCCAGATAAAGAACCTGAGGCCCACAAAGGTTAAAGTTCACATAGGTAGGTGATTTGCCAAAGGTTACCTAGCTGGCGAGAAGGCAAGACCAAAACTTAGTTTTCTCACTATTTCTCACCATTTCTTTCTTTTTCTTTTTTTTGTTCTAGACTCCAGGTTGAGTATCTCTAAGCATATTTTTAGAAGGAAATGGCCTTGCAAATCCTTCTATGTTAAGAAAACATGTTTGCCTCTCTATGTAACAATTAAATTTAATTACATGCTGATTTTTAAACTAATAGCCAACAATTGGGATGAAAAATGATGTTTACATGTGGTTTATAAGGCTGTGGGGTCAGGTTTTACTGTGAACTCCAAGTAGCCATTCTGCTTTTGTTATTTCTTTTCCAAAACCCACTCAGACAAAACCTCAGCATAACAGGGGAAGAGAGGGGTGCTGAAACGGTGTGAAGCAGTTTCTGTACACTCTCCACAGCTCAAGACTTCTTTCATTGAACTGGAAAGGGCAAAGGTCAGAGTGGCCCAAGGAGCAAGGAAATAATCAGTCTCTGCCCGCCAAGTAGAAAATGCCAGTGGGGCGGAGCAAACACACGGAGAAGAGGGAAGAGACACAGAGCAAAAGCCAGACGAGAGAGTAAAAAGTGCTGAGACCTGGGAAATCGTGTTAGGGAGAAGCTGTGAAAAATGGTGGCACAAATGGAATCAAGACACACAAAAAGAATTATACCCAAAACACAAAATGCTGCTTTCATTGGGATGTAAGAATTAAGACGTAAGAGAAACTGCCAAATGATGCAGAACTACCTACAGTTACTGAGGGGAAAATGGTTGGCAGTGGGAGGAGGGTGGAAATCGTCATTCCATAAAGTTAGGAGAGAAGACATGTTTAGGGGGGCTGCAGGGAGTACACAAACACAGAGCAAACAGAAAGCACAAAGTGAGACCTTAGAAAGAATTGGTCATGTGAATTATCACATGGTTTAAATACTTAAAAGAAAAAAATTCATTTAAAGAAATACATCCAATTAATGGCTTCTTACAGTTAATTAAAAATCTTAGCTATACCTTTGGATCATCTGACAAATATTACAAAAATAACCAAACCTGGGTTCCACTCTTCAGAAATAAATTAGAATTTGTGGCGTGGAGCCCAGGAAACAGGTATCTTTAAAAGCCATTCATGCAGTTCTCATGTGCAGCCAAGGCTTACAACCACTGCTCTAAAAAGTCGGCACCATGAGACGTACAATTCACACTAATCTAAGGAAGTAGTAAAATGGAAATAGGGGCCACTGAATGGTAACCCACTATTCATACCATAACCCAGGGCTTTCTTGTGCCGTTCACTGTAATGAACAGAGGAACAGGAAGAAGTCTAAGGACTCTATCACAGGCCTTCTCTCCTAATACATTTTCTAAAGTAAATGTGTGTGTCTTATAGTCAAACCCAGCCCCGGCCAAAAACTGCAAAAAAAAATAAAAAACTACTTTCTGAAATATGTTCATATTAAAAATTGCCACCTTCTATTCCCAAAAGCATATGCCAAAGGTAAAATCAGTTAACCACAAGAAATGGTCTCAGGAGTAATTTCTCATATGTCTTTCCACAACAGGAGTGGAAAATAATTCACTAATAAGATTATAGGAGCCTTGGAACGCATAGGTCATTATGTGATTAAGAAACAGAAAATCTAAGATTGAAAAATATATATCAGGATCTCAGCAACTGTAGTATTTACAAAGAAAGAGGAAAGAGTTGCAAGGACAAATGCAAACAGGCTAAAAGGAAGTTATCCCAGGCCCAGTGTAAGGCAGCTTGAGGGAGTCAGTAGCACGACCAGCCACCTGCCATTGAAGGGAATGGACAGGCTCCTTCCAATCCCCACAAGGCCTCAGCCCTCAGCCCTGCCACCCACCTTGTTCCCAGTGCTAATTCCTCTAACCCTGTACCATCTCCTCCTACTCTGTTTTGTATCTTCCAGTAGTTAATCACGTCCTTTTTGCTAAATAGCAGCCCTTATGCTGCTTGGGGCAAAATAAGTATTCCATTTAAAACAGCTGCAAGTTCTCTGACACATCTCCCATTGAGAGGTAGAGTCTGTTGCCCTTGCTGATGAATCTAGGCTGGCCTGTGACTGATTTGATCAAGAGAATGCAGCAGTAGTCATGGACCTGGTTGGGCCTTGCCCTTAAGGGGACTCAAAGATTTAAGATTTCATCTCCATCTCTGATAGCACAGAGTCAACATGTAAGAGGTCCAACTACCCTCCTGGAGAGACCATCAACAAAGACTCTGAGACTATCTGGAGGTGCGAAGGGCTCAAGTGAAGCCAGCCTTACAGTTGTTTTTGCCAAGGTGCCATGCATGTGAGCAAAGCCCTCTTGAAACCCTGCAGACCAGCTCAGTCACCAACCGAACACCATCAAGTCATACCAGTCAACACCATGCTGAGCAGAAGAACTGCCCACCCAAGCCCTGCCTGAATCTCAGACCTGCAATATCATGAAATAGAATAAAATGATTGCTGTTTTAAGCCACTAAGTGTAAGTAGTTTTTTATTCAGGAGTAGATGGGTGGAGAGGCTATACTCCAGGGAAACAGAGAACTTAGAGCATTTTTAGTCAGTGGTGCTATGTTTTTGATTTTTTTTCATTTTGAATTATGATGAGTACATAATAGCATATATCTTTATAGGGTCAATGTGATGTCTTGACACAGGCATATGATATGAATTAATCAAATCAGAGCAATTGAGGTATCCATCACCCCAGGCATTTAACATTTCCTTGTGTGAGAAACATTCAATTCTATTCTTTTAGTTATTTTAAAGTATATCCTACCTTATTGTCAATTATAGTCACTTTGTTGCCTATGAAATATTGTTCATTCTATCTAACTATATTTTTTGGTGCTATGGTTTGAATGTGTGTCCCCTCCAAAATTCAATGTTGCCAATGTGATAATGTTAACAGGTGAAGCATTTAAGAAGTGATTAGATCATGAAGGCTCCTCCCTCATAAAGGGCTTGACAGAGAGAGCTGACTCCTCTTCTCCCTCCTTCTGCTTCCTGAGGATGCAGAAATAAGGTTCTCACCACTTGCCAGCACCTTGATCTCGGATTTCCCAGCCTTTGGAATTGTGAGGAATAAAGTCTATTCTAAATAAATTACCCAGTTTCAGGTAGTCTGTTGTGTCAGCACAAAACAAACTAAGATAGTTAGTGTTTTAGTCCCAAGTACAAAAAATGTGGAGTAGACAGGAAGCACCAGAAAAATAGAAAATTAGCCAAGCATAGTGGTAAGTGCCTATAGTCCCAGTTATATGGGACGCTGAGGCAGGAGGATTATTCAAAGCCAGGAGTTTGAGGTTCCAGTGAGCTATGATGATACCACTGCATTCTAGCCAGGGTGAAAGTGAGATATTCTCTCAAAAAATGAAAAATAAAGTGCCAAGAGAACCTGAAGTTTTGAACAAAAGGTGAAATGAATAAGCTCTCTCTGTCAAGCAATAAATGGAAGGAAATTGTCCTATTTTCAACTAGAAGCAGGAATTTCAAGGTTGAAAACATCTGATAATAATGGAATTCCAAATCACCTCCTATTCACCAAGATAATCCCTAGTTGTTTTTGTATGGGACAAGTTTGAATAAATGAATGAATAAAATTAAACCCAATAAAATGTCTTAGTTATAGAGAATTTTATAATATACACATCTTGAGTTGTTTTGAAAATTAACTCGGCCACTTCCTTCCACCCCAACATGAGTATGACAGTGAAGACTTTTAAACTAAGATGCTACCTCTGCCATTACCATAACCATTACCATAACTTTCTAGCCCCCTAGGCCAGACTATGGCAAATTCTCAGAAAACATTTACCAGGACCAGAGATATCATGATCTAAACTTGAACTTAGCCACATGGTTTCATACAGTGTTCAGTAGTCATCTGTTCAAGGAATAACTTTATCTAAGCATACACTGTCTTCTCACTTACAAGACACAAGGAAATGTGACTTAGAGATCAAGTGACAGGGCCTTTCTGAAGCAAAGCCAAGGCTGGAGCCCAGTACCCCAGCTCTGCTGCCATGCTCCCCACCAGTGGCTCCACCACCAATTCAAGGTGTGGAACACAAACTTAAGTTTCCACCTGCTCTTTCTAGAACCATATAACAGCTCCTAACTGATGTCGTATAAACACAGAGTTATCTTAAGAGTGGAGACTCATAATGATCTTACCAAAATGCAATATCCTGGCTGATATAAGTGTAAAACTTGATCCCTTAAACACATTAATAAGAATAGGGAACTTGAAAAAAGATGTTATAAACCAAATAAAAATGTGATAGCTACCAGATGCGTTTTCTGTCAAAGATGACAAAAGTCTGTGAATAAGAAATATGGTAATCTCTCAATTATCATGATAAAGATTATAATTAGTATTTTGTTATCCTTGGAAAACACCTCATTGCACCACTGCAGAATGGCTCTCAGCTAAGCCATTCTGTAGTAGATACTTAGGGAGTGCAGCTTTATCTTTAGCATGTAACCCTGCTCTCCCACATTTACGCAGTATTTTCTAACCCTGAAAAAAATCAAGTTTTTAAACTTATTATTGACCATCTCATTTCTAAACTGGGTAGCTAGAATTTGACTACATATTTCTGCTCTGTGCCATTCATGGGGTCTTTTGATTCTGAGTTCTGTAATGAACCTGATAAAAAGAGATAAAAGGCTTCATCAGGAAGTGAAAGTGACAAGCTCTTTTACAACATGTGGGTTCCGAGTAAGTGTGGAGAGCTATCTCTAACACCTTCACCACACACGGTAAAGGTAAAGGGGCCCCAGAAAGTTAAATGGGGTCTTCAATGACAGAATAAAGTGTTTGACGCCGGGCGCCTGTAGTCCCAGCTATGTGGGAAGCTGAGGCAGGAGAATCGCCTAGGCCCAGGAGTTGGAGGTTCCTGTGAGCTGTGATGCCACAGCATTCTACCAAGGGCGACATAATGAGATCCTGTCTCAAAAAATAAAATACTAGAGAAGTTTGAATCTTAAAAAAATAAAAAAATAAAAAAATAAAAATAAATAAAGTGTTTGAACTGAACGCATTACACAGCGATGACCTGCTGTAGGTACTGGAGCTGGGTAGAACTATAATGGAAGGAGGAGGTCAGAGAGAACAGTTTTAACCATGCCTGTAATGGAATATACAGGAGAAGTGGAGTTTGAAAGAGGTATTAGGAGGGCAGTTTAGTCATCCAAGCATGAGGTAATGATGACCTACGGAGAGCAGTGACAATGGAAATGAAGTGCTTATTCAGGAAAATATATATATATATATTTTGTAGAGACAGAGTCTCACTCTATCGCCCTCGGTAGAGTGCTGTAGAGTCACAGCTCACAACAACCTCCAGCTTTTGGGTTTAGGCGATTCTCTTGCTTCAGCCTCCTGAGTAGCTGGGACTACAGGCGCCCACCACAACGCCCGGCTATTTTTTTGTTTTGCAGTTCTGCCGGGGCCGAGTTTGAACCCACCACCTTCGGTATATGGGGCCGGCGCCCTACTCGCTGAGCCAAAGACGCCGCCCAATTCAGGAAAATATTTTAAAAGCGCAAAATACTGGCCAAAAGGATGGAAGGAAAGAGTTAAGCAAAAGTTCTGCTTGTCCACCTGAGGAACTAGAATCACATAGAACTGCAAGCAGAAATGTGACAGTGAGAAGGAAAAACCGTCCTGGTGAGGAGGAGATGCATTAGGCTGAAGTCCCTGTCCCCCGCTGCAGGCCCCGAGTTAAAGATCAGGACTAGATTTAGGTAACTGAGTCACATTTTTTCTGAGCCCTGTGAAGGGAAATCCTGAATTCCAGTTTCTCTAAAAAAGAGCCTCCCGAGAGCACTCAGCGAGGTTTATCAGATTCCTTTCTCCTGTCCCAGGTGAGATTCCCTCCTACAATGGACGGCAAAAACAATGGTATCTACAACCAAGAATCATCTTTGGAGAAATTTATAATGTTAGTTCTTTTGTCCATAATCCCAGGAAGAGAAGATAAGAATGACCAAATGGTAAAGTAGTTTCCTCAACACCAGAACGTTATGCCTAGACTGTCTGTTGTGTTCGTAGTTCCCAACCCTCATCTTCAACTCTATTCCCCTTAGCTTGTGCCTCACATAAATGCATCACTATCCAGCAACAGTTTGGATCAGCATCTACAACTTAGAATCCATGAAACATGCAAAAAAATGCCCAAGATACACCTCCTGTGAGAAAATGGATCATTGAAAGTGCTGGTATTTCTCTCTGGGTGAGGAAAAGTGGAGCCTGGTGATGAACAGATGCCAAGGTCACAGAGTAATTTAGTTAGGTACAACATGAAGAAAAGGCCAAAGATCATTTATTGAACTGCAATCTTGATACCACAGTATCTGTTGAAAGGTCTTACAATAAAACCCTAGTGGAAACATTACTGTGGCAGAAATGACATCTGAAGATCACCAATATCCAGTAACGAAATGGAGTGCTGTCAGGAGAGTGACATCCATAGGACAGCGACATTCTTTTAGATGAACTTCCAAATGACTAGGGAGCTATTGAGTAAATGGCACAATAGGACCAGGCAAGTAAATGGTCTGTGATAACTTTCTGCAAACCTAGCACACCAATATCCTGCTTAGATACAAGACATCAAGACAACAACTTGATAAGGAAGCATATTAATAATCCTGTGCCTGAAGCACCAACTTGCCTTATAGCCTTAAACATCATCCTCTTTCTGCCACCCTATCTCTTGGCCATATGGGATCATTTACTACTTCATGTACATGTCCCATGTTTTCCCCTTCTGCAACTCTGTTTACCTTACCCTTCTATCTTAAACTCACTTTGCATTCCTTCCATCTCTGATAAAATCCAATTTATCTTTAATTCCAGACTTTCACCTTCTCCCTGATAATCTCTTCTACAGTACAGCCTCCATGGCTGACCACCTCCTCCCTAAGTAGGCGTGATTTTCATAGACGGACATGCACTGCATGTACTTATCAATATGGTAGACCTTCTTTTGACCTCTGTATGTTGACCAGTTTGTTACAGTCCCTTGGGTGGTCAACTTACAGTACCTTGGATTCTACTGTATTTTGTGATTCCCATAGTATTTCTTTCATATCTTATGAATTTTTGTTTTATATTATAGCTACTTATTCTCTCAGCTTATCTCTCCTACTGGACTCCATGACAAGAAGAAAAATTAGTTTAATCGAACATGTCATTTAAAATGCTAAATTTTTTGATAATTGGCCCCATACTGAAGGTGTGGTTTTTTCCTTTCTCTTTTCTATGTTCTTTTACATTTATTACTAAATCTTTTATTCTCTCCTTCCTTTTAGTTCCCCATTACATGACTCCCTTCCAACTTAAATAGCTATTCTTAGCTGGGGTGTATCATATCAAAACCTGACTTCCAAAGTGTTCCAAAATGAGGAAGTGCTCCTCATTTCTTCCCAATTCAAGCAGGCAAGTCTCTTCACTGCATTTCAGTCAGGGTAGGATAGCTGATGAAGTGGACTGTATAACCCAGTAGTCTCGGCCGCATAAATTGGCCTAATTCTGGGACTCATCCTGCCTCAGCAGGCTGCTGCCCTGCTGTGCTCTAGCGGCTGGTCAGGGCACTGCTTTATCATGTCCTGGGATTTCCTGGTAATTTGTCACTTCCTGAGGATATTCTGACCCATAACTACCTACCAATCTTGACCTCTCTCTTGCCTTCAACACAGCCTCTGGACTTCCTGACTAATTTCAACCCTTCATTCTCCTCTAATCTGCAGTTCTTAGGCACTTCTTCTATCCTAAGCTATTTATCAGCTAACCCCCTCCTCTGCCTTGTTTTCTGGCTTCTCCATAGCACCAGCCCATTGGGTCCATGGCTGTTGTCTCATCTGTTCTCTCTTTACCTCCTTAGTTCTCTCTGAATTCACATCTATAAAATTTTGTCATTTCAGTCAAAACCAGAGGCCTGAGTTGTAACAATCCCCATTTTCCACACTTTCCATTTCTGTGACTTTCTCCATGGTATGGGTTAAATTATGTCCCCAGAAAAGATACACTGAAGTCCTATTTCCTAGTACCTCAAAATGTGACCTTATTTGGAAATAGAGCCATTGCAGATGTAATTAGTTAAGCTGAGGTCATATGGGGTAGGGTGAGCCTTCAATGCAGTATGACTGGTGCCCTTATAAAAAGGGACAACTGGGCACAGACACTTGCTCAAGGAGAGCAGCGGATGAAGATGGAGGAAGAGATGGGAGTGCTGCATGTACACACCAGGGGACTCTAAGGATTGCCAGCTGCTGGGGCAGAGGCATGAGCAGATTCTTCCCCCGAGCTCTCAAAAAAGTCCATCCTGTCAACACCTTGATTTTGGACTTCAGAACTCCAGAACTATAATGAAATAAATTTCTATTGCTTTATTCCATTTGTAATATTTTGTTGTGGCCGCACATAAACCTTTCCTCTAGCCACACTCTCATCTTCCTTTTTTCTACTTCATGGGACCTAATTAAGTTCCATGTGCCAGCATCAAGAGTTTTCTTCTCTGGTTCAGAATGGCCTCTTGCATTTCTGAGCTCTTAATTGTATTTATAAACAAGAACTCTCAGTGGTTGAAATGGTTGATCCAATATTATAATTACCCTCAGGCCATAAGATCTGCACACATCTGTTCCCTCTTCCATGCCTTTTCCTTTATGACCTCATCTCCTTAATTCCCTTCTCTTGCACTCTTCCAGCCACACTGGGGTCCTTGCTCTTCCATCAGTACACTCCAGGCACACGCCTGCCGATGTGACCTACCCAACAATAAAGTGCTCATGGAAAGGGAGTAAATGGAATCACATCAGCATTTGGGCTGCAAAACACCAAACCTCTGGATATGTCCACTGGGATTTCATTCCTCATTTTTCTATCTCATTGACTTTGGTGTAATTGAGAAAACCAAGATGAAGGTAACAATGCCTCTTTCTTCCATGCTCACAGCTACCTCCACCTCATCCCAGTATCCTAAGTTGAGTAACCCAGTGGGGCAGATTTATCATCTAATAAGAAAGAAAAGTATCTTTTGGTAAACAGAACCTTTGACAACCAAAGTAGCAACTCTTTAGAACATCTCAGGCTACTGCAGCCCACTGGGAGTAGAATGGCTATGGAGACAAATGTGGGCATACCACATTTCCAAGCACCACATGCAGTAAGTGCCCATGCTGTGGTCATTGCAAATCTGTTCATATTGGTGGACTTTACTCAGAAGGCTCATTCTGCTTCCATTCAGTTACCTCTTTTATTCTCTAAGTAAGAAGGGACGACTGATACGATGTGGGCAATGCACTTTATAATCAAGATACCCAGTTTATAATCAAGATTCCCAGTTGGACTTTAGCCGGTGATCAAGAAACAATGGCCTCAAGTGAATACTCAGATGCACAGCAAGAACATAGGTTATGATATAGCCCAAGAAAACTAATAATCACCTGGCCAGATAAAAGACAAGTACATTTTTATTTTTATTTTTTACATTTTTTTAAATCAACAAGGTATTAGGAAACTGAGGAAGTTTTTGTTTTAAATGAAGTAGCTATTATAATAGAGCAAATAATATTTAAATCTCCTGAGCAACTGCTGAGGGGAGGTGCCCTCCAGGGAACAAGATGGGAGTTGACAGAGATAGCTTTGGGCCCCCCGAGTGCTGCTCAATCCTTCCAGTTGGGAGACATCTCACCCTTAGTTTAATGAGATTATCATGACCTACATAGTCAAGGAAATTTTAAGAAATAATTTTGTATTAATTTTGAAATAATATTGATTAACACACAACTAGACCTCCTCCTACATAAGCTATATTATTTAATTAAATAATTCACAAGCTTATATGAAAACATGACTTCAAAATTTCTAAAAGTATGTAATCTTGCATGGGACACACTTACACGAAAAACTTGTTTATCTAAAATTCAAATTTGACTGGGTAACCTGGACTCTCCTTTGCTGATTGTGGTAATCCAAAGGAACTTTCCTCCTTCTCTCCTGAAGCTGCATTGTTACATAAGCATGGATACAGATTATTAAATTGCCTCAGGCCCTAGTGGCTGCAACACAAACTCTCTGAGAGCTTCTAATAGGAAACAAAGAAAAACAAAGCAAAAAACCTATCCAATGCCATAAATTCTTAAATGAAAACAAGATCTATAAATCAAACCTTTGTCGGTTGCTGGTCAGGGATGCAGTTTATTCGTTCCGATTCATTTACCACTGGGCAGTCGGCAGAGCCAGGGGTGATAAGGGTACCAGTTGTCTCAGTACCTGGTGTCCCAGTTGGCCCAGGATCAGGTGTACCTGTTTTCCCAGGGTCTGGTGTACCAGTTGTCCCAGGGTCTGGGGCTATCCCAAGGGTAAATATAAGATGATCATTAGATAGTTTTAATATCACAGACATTCAATGTTTGTCAACACTTTCAATTACACTCTATTAACTCTGCTAATGATTGGGCTTCCCTCTGATGTCCTCAAAATTTGTGCATTATAAAACCTCATTTTGTTCTTGCTGACTACATTTACTTCTACATATATCTATATTATCTCCTTCTACCCCAAGTCCCTCTCCTACAACATAGTATGTACAAGAGCAAGGACTTCACTATTACATCAGAAGTTCATGAAAGTGGAAAGCAGCCTTCTTCAGACTAGGGGTCAGCAGAGTATGGACTTCAGTCCACTTAGGTCAAAGCCTGTTTTTTTAAATAA
Organism: Perodicticus potto; assembly: GCA_963574655.1. Classification (NCBI taxonomy): domain Eukaryota; kingdom Metazoa; phylum Chordata; class Mammalia; order Primates; family Lorisidae; genus Perodicticus; species Perodicticus potto. The sequence goes on from CAUYRH010060527.1 coordinate 37,270, forward strand.
AGTATTGATGGAACACAACCGCACTTACTCATTTGTTTATAGTTATAATGACAGCATTAAGTAGTTATGACAGAGTCTGTATGACCCATAAAATCTAAAATATTTGTGATCTGGCCCTCTGCAGACCTCTGCCTCCATGGTCCATTACTTACACCCCCAGTAATCGGTGCACGCAGAAAACACGTGCAATGTAAGCACCACCCTATCACATAACCTCAGCTGTCTTTGCTTAATCGACACAGCCCCTTTGACAAAGAACCTTCGAAGCAAGGACATTCTTCTGTAAATACATAAAGTTCCATATGACAAAATATGTAAAGGGACCCATCAGTCTTAGAAACTGCCAGCTAGAACCTAGCCACCAGCTGGAGAACTTTGATCTCAGATTTAAAGATCAGGAAAAAAAAGTCACTGTAATTGCATTTTAATGCAATTAATTGCATTTAATAAGGAAGTAAGCTTTCTTTAAGGTACTCTGAAATATATAAATAATGACATTAAGACAAAACAATAGAGTTTCAAATTGATTTTCTTTTCATTGGGGTTTCCAGTCAACAGTGGCATATTAAACAACCTCCATATTTGTACCAGTTTCCATATAATAGTTTCGGTTTTATCTTCAAGATCACATAAATTTAAGAGTTGAACAACCTTTGTGATTATTTAATCTAACTTTCTAAAAAAGGAAAAATCGCTGTGGGCTGGAGATGAGCTAGGAGGGGCCAATAAGCTTGTCCTTTAGCCATAGGCTGACCCTTGACAGTATAATCCATCTAAGAAGTTGCTCCTAGACGATTCAGCTCAGACACCATGGGTAACTCAGCACCATCTAGCCCCTCTTTGGGGAAAAATCAATTCAATAAACTTTCAGTGAAATAGGTCATTTCTTAAAAGAGCTAAACTTTGGCCTAAAATGTGCTGTAAATGTTTAATTTTTAATTGATATGGATATGTAACAGTTGTATATTTAGGTGATACATGCAATGTTTTGATACAGGCATACAATGTGCATTAATTTATCGAATTGGGGTAATTGGGGCATCCATCACCTCAAGCATTTAGCCTTTCTTTGTGTTAAGAGCATTCTAATTCCACTTTTTTATTTATTTTAAAGTACATCATAACTTATCACTGACTATAGCCACTTTGTTGAACTATCAAATATTGTTCATTCTATTTAACGTTTTAATTGACTATATACTTGATTGTTTTGCATAAGAATATTGTTAATTACCATTATTAACAGTAGTAGAATAAATTCAGCAAATATTTTTAGTGTTAATTGTGGAAACCTGCAATGTGTTAACTAAATTGAGAAATAAAAGTGTCAGAATTTATACCAACAAGATATACTGACTGAGCTGCCCCAAATACATAGAACACACACACAACTGCACACACATTTCCAGCACACACACCAATAAACGTGAAAATATCACTTCCTACCACTGGTGGGGATTTTTCTCTGATGAGAGAAATACAGGAAATTGCACATGAACTTTATGGCCACCCTGTATATGCAGGAAAAGCCTCAGAGTTACTTGTTACCTTTGGATTTTGTAGAATCTTTGGCTAAAATCACAATTAAAGAGACAGCAATGATAAACAGCACAAGCAGAAGAACACTGAGGACAATCTCCAAAGTAGTAAACTTCTTTCTTGCCATCTATTAAAAAAAAAACACAACAATTCTTGGCTTGAATTTTATTTAATTTATAGCTAGTAAAGTTTGTAATGGACAAGCTCACAATGACTAAAATGCCCATGTCCCCTTATGTAAATTAAAAAACTCACAACCCATAGCCAATCCCATGTTGTCTTTATTCCTAGTCACTTCTCTCCTTAACCCAGAATTATTTTGAAGCAATTCTTGGATTTCATATCTTTTAATTTAAAAATATTTAAGCATATTTCTCTAAAAGATAAGAAATTTTACAAAGGACAAGAAAAATACTATTATCACACCTAAAATACTTTTTTGTCATCAAACATCTAGTCAATGTTGACATTTCCCTCATTGCCTGATAAACATTCGATAGTTTATTCTACTCTCCTGAGGATGCAAATAAGATTTATAAATTGTAATTCCTTTCCATTTTCCCTCAGGCTCTAAATCATGATTCCCTAACTTAGGACTTGTTTTACATTTCCTGAAAGCCTCATTCTCCATCCTATGGCTATTCCCTCACCCATTCTCTTCCATCCCAAGACTTCTTCAGTCCTATGTCCAAAGATTAGATGACTAAGAGGGTTTGCTTCTCATACCTTATAAGACATTGCTTTGAACCAACATAATGTCCTCTGACTATGCAAAAGGAAATGACACTGTGAGGCCTACCTTCTCTGCAACAAGGATTGCTATTTTTTTTTTCTAGAATATAGTTACCCCAACTCTTGTTTTTTCACCTGGACTCTCTAATATCTCACATTCCCAAGGGCCTTATAAGAAATACCATATTAAACTGTGTCACAAAATCTCATAAAGATAAATAACCTCTCATACCTAATAGAACTGAACTAATAAGGCCAAGAGTAACTATATGTTCACTAACAAGGAGAGAAGTTGCCAGAATGCTTATCCATGTGATCATGTCTCTTTCTCTGTGGTGGTTGCTCAGAGTTGCAGGATGCTTTTCATACTATCATTTTAAAATTTTCCAAATGTTTATTAACATGCTATTAGATACTATGAAGAAACACCCGCACATTGCTATTTAATCTATAAACACCATATGTTCAATGGAGGTTTGGCAAATACTATAAAAATTACTCACACCCATAACCCAGCAATTCCATTTATTTAAGTTTATCCCATAAACCTGCCTGGACATTTGGGGATCAATTTATAAACAGATAAAAGTTTTTTATCACAGCATTATATATATAGCAAAAAATTGAGGACACTACAGATCACTACAGAGGAAACGTTGAGTAAATATTTGAAATTAAATAAAATTCAAAATAACTTAAGCTCACAATATGGCCATTTATTAAAAGTTTAAAAATTCTTTGATACTCCTACCTTCAAGAAGGGGAGCCATGCCCTCGTCCCCCTCAGAGGATGGGTTGGACTTAGTGGTTCATTTTGAGTATATAGACTATGGTGTTTGACTTCCAAGACTAGGTTATAAAAGACTTCACAGACTCTTCCTTGCTCTTTCTCCTGGATCATTTTTTAAAGAAACCAGCTGCCATGTCATTATAACACTCAAGCAGATCTATGGAAATTCTCATAGGTAGCAAAGAACCGAGGCCTTCTGCCAATGACTGTATGAAAGAGCCATCTTGAAGGCACCCCTCCATCTCCAGCCAAGCCACCACATGACAGGAGCCACCACTGTGGTCCTGAACAATGACTTGGCTGGAGTCCCACAAAGAGACCCTTAGCCACCATCACTCAACTAACCCCCTGTCATATTTCTGACCCACGGAAACTGGACGATGATACGTTTGCTGTTTCAAGCTACAAACCTTGGGGGTAATTTATTACCCAGCAGTAGATAATTAACACACACAGGTAAATATGACTTTTAAATAAAATATCATTGGCATTTTTTTTAAATCTCCTTGCTTCTTATCCAAAATCCTTTTGCTTCATATATTCAAACATGATTACTTACTCTATGGAAAAATACTGTCTGTTTTCTAGCCATACAAGAGAAATGTTTCTTTCCTTCAATATTAAGCAAAACAAATATCTCCCTACCATTACCTGACTGACCTTACTCCTGCATGATAGGGACCTTGATGGTGAAGCTTATCATCTCAATTAGGAATGCAATTTTAAAAAACTAAAATCAAGGCTTGGTACCTGTAGCACAGTGGTTATCATGCCAGCCACATACCCTAAGGTGGCGGGTTCAAACTGGCCCCGGTCAGCTAAACAACAATGACAACTGCAACAAAAAATAGCCAGTCGTTGTGGTGGGCACCTGTTATCCCAGCTACCTGGGAGGCTGAGGCAAGAGAATCACTTCAGCCCAAGAGTGTGAGGTTGCTGTGAGCTGTGACACCATGGCACTCTACCAAGGGCCACATAGTGAAACTCTGTCTCAAAAAATAAATAAATAAATAAATAAATAAGACCAAGAAAAATGACAAAAGGCAAATTAAAAAAGGAAGTAATTTAAATAGTGCTAAAAGTGTTGCTTTTAAAAGAAAATATGTCTTTAAAAAACTGCTATTTGGCAGTCTGTCACCAATGTTTAAATATTCTTTTCTATATGATAAGCATATAATAGTGAAATTTTAATGCCAATGATAATAATACTTACCAGTGATTGAACAAATGTGCTTAGAGGTTTCCATAATTTTTTGAGTGCAATTCTCATAACAACCCCAAGTTAGTACTATTCCTACTTTCAGATGAACAAAATAAGCTTCAGAAAGGTCAAATGACCTGCCTGATGTCTTACAAGGAACAAAGCCGCAATTTGATCACCTGGACCTGCCTTTTAGACTCCATAGCCATTATTCTCTATTCTGTGCCGTAATATCCCACAGTGTGTATCAGTTCAGACTTTGTGTGAGATTACAGATTTCTAAAACAGTATGGGGCTCATTAACCAAGTATGTGGAATGTACACTGCACTAAACTAAGCACCTATATGCATTAATTTCATTTAGTCCTCACCATCCACCTTGGAGTAAGAATTATTATCCTGACTTTACAAATGAATTAAGTGAGCCATAGAGAGGCTAGGTTGTCCAAGGTCCAGACCTCACCAATAGCACGGCCAGGCTCCAAATCTGGCTATTTGAATCCAAAGCCTTTGCTCTAAATGCCAATGTCAGACCAGCTCCTACAATGGATGCCAATGCAGAAAACACACATATCCATGAACAAATGTTTATATATTAACAGAAGTACCTTTACCCTTTCAAAGACAACCATGAAGTTAAAGGCTTACAGAAACAAAAGGAAACAAAAATTCTGTACCATTTCAGTCTACATAGTAGCAGGGTTATTTTAAAGAGTTTTGAAAGCATCTGTAGTATCCATTCACATTAAGTTTATGGCCACAGCACTGTTCTAAATTCTCTGTGAGAACAAGAAGGGACTACAGATGTCCCTCATTTCTTGTATTTATTCAGTACCAGCTATCACATCTATGTCCTTGGAGGAAAGAGAAGTTTTATGGCAACGTATTCATCCATTCATGGATCATTTATTGCTCTTACAACATGCCAAGGGTTCTTCCAGGAGCCGGCTATACAGCAAAGAATAGAACAGATAAAAATCCCTGCCCTCATGGTACTTATGTTCTTTTGGGGAAAAAAATAAACAAAATAAGTGAAAATACAATAGGTAGACTATATAGTACTATGGAGAAAAATAAAGTGGGGGTAAGGATGAGGAATGTTAGAGTGAATGTGGCAATTTTAGTTAGGTTGGCCAGGGAAATTCTTACTAAAAGCTAAGAAGTATTACTATATATAAACCATGCTGTTTCAATAGTAATTATTTTCTTCTTGAGTGATCTAGTTATATGAATACTTGTCAAAGCTCAAAGTTTTTTAGGCAAAGCCAACGGATACACCACGTTGGGACCCAAATTATTAAAATGGATTTCTAAATTAATTTGGAACTAATAATAGATGCCTCAATTTGCTCACTAGGATTGATTCTCTGCTTGCCACTCCTTAATCACAGCTCCATCTTCTTTTATTACAGAAGGAATGTTTCAAAATGCTCTAATCTTATTTCTAAATTCTAATTTTTTCCCCTCACTTCTCACACCTCATTTTCAGAATCAGAAAGAATTTCGTCCTGGTACCTCACCCCAAATATTAAATAATTCATCACATTTCACATAAAAACATGCATAAACACACAGGCTTTTAGATCTAGCTTTGGACCAGAGGAAAACATACTCATGTATACACAGAAACACACACACAAAGAAAAAAGATAAATGAGTTGAATTTTGCTTTGTATGTGCACTTGCATTTTTTTTTGATTTGTTGTTAATATGGCTTATTTGTGTTTAAGAAATTAACAAGGGCATTTTGCCAAAATGAGATCAACCCAAATTCACACACACTTGCCCACTCACATCTGTAGCCATAATGAACACTGAACATGTATCTCACAAACATACCTCCCTTCCTCCTGCAGCTGCTCCCACTCCCGGGAAGGATGGCTAAGTAATAAACTAAACACAGAGGAGCACAGTCCACAGAGAGCAGCCCAAGCCCTTGAAACTGTTTACGCACCTATCAAGAAAATGTTAATGACTTATAAATGCAAATGAATGCCCAGCTTTCATCCCCAGATCAAATTTGTTGGTTAATTAGTAATCTTAGCCTTCCTGTAAGGAGGACATCCCTAAGTCCTTGCAGGAAGAAACCAGAGCCCCTGCTCTATCCCTTCCCAGAACTGCAGGTTTATTCAGTAGTGAGGCCAATCGATGTATCTGGAAAGAGAACAGAGAATTGACTTAATGCATAAATGAAAAAGAGCAAAAAATAAATTACCTCAGTATCCCATAAGAGCCCTGATTTCTCCTGGTGTCTTCTAATCTCTCAGGAACCCAATAATATTTAATAGCATAATCTGCCCATCTATGGTTGAAGAGAATTGTTTTGAAAATGTTTTTTTTTTCTTCTTAGTCATCGTGTTAAGACATTTACATTCTACACCTAGTAAATTTCATATGTACCCTTGTAAGATGCACTGCACTGTAGGTGTGGTCCCACCAATTACTCTCTCTCAACCCATCCTCCCCCCTCCCATCCCCTCTCTCTCCCCGTTCCCCTTCTTCTTGAGCTATAATTGGGTTATAGCTTTCATAAGAAAGCTATAAATTGGTTTCATAGTAAGACTGAGTACATTGGATACTTTTTCTTTCATTCTTGAGATACTTTGCTGAGAAGAATATGTTCCAGCTCCATCCATGTAAATATGTAAGAGGTAAAGTCACCATCTTTCTTTAAGGCTGCATAATATTCCATGGTGTACATATACCACAATTTATTGATCCATTCATGGGTCTATGGGCACTTGGGCTTCTTCTATGACTTACAATTATGAATTGGGCTGCAATAAACATTCTGGCATATATATCTTTGTTATAATGTGATTTTTGGTCTTCTGGACATATACCTAGTAGAGGAATTGTAGGGTCCAATGGCAGGTCTATTTTTAGATCTCTAAGTGTTCTCCAAACATCTTTCCAAAAGGAATGTATTAGTTTGCATTCCCACCAGCAATGTAGAAGTGTTCCCTTTTCTCCATATCCACACAAACATCTCTGGGTTTGGGATTTTGTGATGTGGGCTAATCTTACTGGAGTTGTTTTCAAATAGTTTGTTCTTTTCGTGCCATTGCAAAAAGTGTTCTTAAGCTTGTTGCCACTACAGACACCCTTCAGCAGTGTGGTGACTCCTGAGGTCCTCTCTTAGAATTAGTCACATATTTAAATCCACGAGATAAAATTAATAAGGAAACCAAATACATTGAAATACAGGCACTAGGAAAGAAGTTTGGAGAATACTTAGAGATGTAAAAATAGACCTGCCATTCGACCCTATAATTCCTCTATTAGGTATATATCCAGAAGACCAAAAATCACATTATAACAAAGATATTTGTACCAGAAGGTTTATTGTAGCCCTATTCATAATTGCTAAGTCATGGAAGAAGCCCAAGTGCCCATTGACCCATGAATGGATTAATAAATTATGATATATGTACACTATGGAATATTATGCAGCCTTAAAGAAAGATGGAGACTTTACCTCTTTCATGTTTACCTGGATGGAGCGAGAACATATTCTTCTTAGCAAAGTATCTCAAGAATGGAAGA
>CAUYRH010060529.1:0-10206 GCA_963574655.1 Perodicticus potto
TGTCTCTACAAAAAAAACAAACAAAAACAAACAAAAAAAAAAACAAGTCTCGTAGATTCTGAGAATTGAACTATATGATCTTTATAGCTCCTTCCAGCTCTTACAGCCTATAGATCTTTGATGCCTCAATTCACCAGTACACAGGCCAGCCTCTTAGGGCTTGGAACTGGAATTAATTAATCGAGGCACAAACTAATACTCAACAGAATACATCTATCCCCAGTTGTCACCACAGCTGCTTCCACACTCTATGGTCTTGGGTAATGGTTATACCAGTGGGACCAGGGCCCAGCTCTCTTAGATGCGAAGGCACATGCTCTAATAATACAAGTATTTTATAGAGGAGGATGAAAAATGTAGCATGACTTTTTATGAATATATTTAAGATTGTCAGGTAATTTTACATTTGCTTTTATCTGCCATGGGCTGTTTTTACTTTTATCCCCAGAGATACCTGTCTCCTCTCCTTTGCCATGAAGAAAACTGGCTGGGTCTTACCCAGTTTCTTATCTGTCTTGAATATGGTCTGCCTTACTTAACCTAAGGCCCCTGGGTGTAGTTGGTTTTGGTAAGCATATGTAAATATCTTGGCTCCGGGTTTCAGGAGCCCTATAACTACAATCCTAGCGGCCCTGGGTATTGCAGTCCCTTCTGACATCCATTAACAGTATTAATAAAAGGTATATTTGTTCCATTTGCATAATATCTTAGAGATAAACAAAAAGGCTACTTCTGTTGAAGTCACTTTCTTAGAAGGAGTACAAAATCAGCAGTAATTTCCATTAGTGCTTTCTGAAGATAATGGAAAGTTGTAATAAATGTAATTTTTTATAGGAAAACCCAAGTTAGAAAAGGAAAATAATGATCATTACAAAATTATAGGACTTGAGGGAAAGGCCCAGTTTGACGCAGCTCATCCATGCTGCCTGCCTGGACATAGGCTATGCCCTAACATATTCTACAGATCCAGAAACACATTAGGGAGAAGAAATTTGGTGACACAAAAATCGTTGTTAAGAAGAGAAAGTCAGAATCTGTTTTCAGCCCCAAGGTTTGGCCCCAGTGAAAAAAGAAGTGGTTTCCTAACCCCTTTTTAGGAGCTGGTAGACTTCTGGCTTCTGTCTATTACAGTTAGATGACAGTAGAGTCTCTGCTGACCACACCCATAATCTCCAGGCCCAACTCCCCAAACTCCACTCAGCATCATGGTTTCCAACCACCTGCCCAAGCTTCCATAGGTCCAGAGGCTCTCTAGAGTCACTGGTGTCAATGGAAAAGAAGCCAAACTCTCTAAGAGAATTAAAGAGATTTATTCTGAGCCAAATTTGAGGATCATAACCAGGAGCCACATCCAAGAAGACTTGAACAAGTGGACTTGCTGTGGTGGGTTAATGGTTTGGTTTGATACCTTTCCAGGAGACAGGAATTACAGGTAAAGTAATAAATCAATACATGGAAGGTTACATTGGTTTGGCCCCAAAAGGTGGGACATCTCAAAGGTGGGTGGGGCTTACAGGTTACATGTGGATTTAGAGATTCTTTGATTTGGGCGCCGCCTGTAGCTCAGTGGATAGAGCACCAGCCACATACACCGAGGCTGGCGGGTTCAACCTGGCCCAGGCCAGCTAAAACAACAATGACAACTGCAACAAAGAAGAAAAAAATAGCCAGGCATTGTGGCGGGCTGTGTAGTCCCAGCTACTTGGGAGGCTGAGGCAAGAGAATCACTTAAGCCCAAGAGTTTGAGGTTGCTGTGAGCTGTGATGCCACAGCACTCTACCAAGGGTGACAGCTTGAGACTCTGTCTTGAAAAAAAAAAAAAGCATTCTTTGATTTGTAATTGGTTTAAAAAGTGAAGGTTTGTCTAAAAGCTTGGAATGTTTTAAGTTTGAAGAAGCCTGCCAGAGTCAAGCCAGTGGCCATATGCCCCAACTCAAGGATCTGTTAGGTAAACTGATGACTTGTAGGTGTGATTTATTAAGCTGTGTCTTGGATAACCTTAGGCCTGTTGAGGAGTTACAAAACCTATCTCCAACAAGTCAGGGGGGGCATGTTGAGGCGTGTCTGACCTCCCTTCTCGTGGCTAGCAAATCAGTTTTAGAGTATTTCCTTAGCAAAGAGGGGGTCCTTTCAGTCAGCTAGGGTAGAGGGGAGTTTAAAATTTAATTTTAGTTCGCCCCTGCTATGATCCAACTTCTAGGTATCCAATGGAGTCACCAAGTTAACTCACCCAAATCCCCTGTCTTCTTGCTTTCCTTTGGGCTTGGGCCTTTGGGCTCTCTAAGGACGGAAATTAACAAGAGGCTGACCTGGAGTCACGGCCAAGGCTTTATTGGGGCTTATACTTGAGCACAAGGGAGACAACACAAGGGGCAATTCTCAGGCTGGCTCTCCTAGAGGAGTTTGGGGAGGGTTTTAAAGAGAATTAGGTGGGAAAAGGGTGATGTATAAGCAAAGGTGAAGGTTTTCTTGCATAGTTCTATTATATGCTTTTTCATGCTTTTACTATCTTATTAGCACATTAAATCTCCACCCCTGAGTGTGATTTTTAGCATTAAAATGAGATTATAGTAAGGAAAATGTCAGGGTAGGGTTTTTCAGGGATCCTTCCTGCCTCCCTCCCTCCCTTCCTTTCTTTTTCTTTCTTTTTTTTTTTTTGAGACACGGTCTCACTATGTCACCCTCAGTAGAGTGCTGTGGCGTCACAGCTCACAGCAACCACAAACTCTTGATTTAAGTGACTCTCTTGTCTCAGCCTCCCAAGAAACTAGGACTAGATCTATTCTCTCTCTCTCTTTTTTTTTTTTTTCCTGCAGTTTTTGGCTGGGGATGGGTTTGAACCCGCCACCTCCAGGATTTGGGGCCTACTCCTTTGAGCCACAGGTGCCACTCCTAGATCCTACCTTCTTTCTTCCTTCCTTCCTTCCTTCCTTCCTTCCTTCCTTCCTTCCTTCCTTCCTTCCTTCCTTCCTTCCTTTCTTTCTTTCCTTTCCCCTCCCCCTCCCCCTCCCCGTACCCCTTCCCCCTTCCCTTTCCCTTCTTTCTTTCTTAATATGGAACGCTTCACGAATTTGCGTGTCATCCTTGCCCAGGGGCCATGCTAATCTTCTCTGTATTGTTCCAATTTCAGTATATGTGCTGCCGAAGCGAGCAAAGCTCTATTCTTTCTTGAGGTGATTAGATCCGGATAGGTTTGGTTTCTTCCTAGCCAGGACCTTATCTGCTTGTTTCACTGTTTTGCTTTAGTGGTCTTGAAAAACATCATTCAAGGTTGGTCCCAAGTAGTGAGTTAATTGTTCACAGTCTGTGCCCACCAGCAGTTTTGGCCATCTTCTCTCTGTATTTTTACGGGATCTTTCCCCTGTCCTAACCCCCTCTTTTTAAATAAGGACTTTAGTTTAGGGCCCACACTTCATTATTAATTACCTCTTTACAGGCCCTCCTTCTAAACACAGTCACACTCTGAAGTCTGCCAGGACTTCCACACATGGATTTGGGATGGTTGGAGGGGGACAATAGAGCCCATAATACCACTGAAGGAGCTAAGGGAATTTCACCACAAAACAACCTCAGTAAAGATGCTTCTGCCAGCACGATTTACCTGCTTACAGATGTGTCCCACCTTCTGATAAGCCTTCCACACCTGCTGGCCAGTGTCCCGTAACTCCTTGCTGACAGAGTCCACTCAGTTGCCCAGATAAGCAAGCCGCCTTTGTCCCTGAGACAGACACCCTGACTCCTGATAGCACCTGCTCACAAAGCTGCCCCACACCTGCTTCTTTTGATCTCCAATGACACCTTGGGCCACCTCCCCTTCTTCCAGGTTCCTGCTCTACGCGTTCCCTGAGTTTCCTGCTCTCCTTCCTGCTCCGTACTGTCTGGTTGTCTGGTTTGCCCTCAGCAGCTGGACTAGTCTTCACTCAGAGCATCTGAGCTAGAAAATCACTTCCTGTGGCTCAGCCACTCAGAGCCCACAGTGGACTCTCATCGTATTCAGGATCAAGCCAGGCTCCCTACCGTGGGGGAGAAGGGCCCCACACATCTGCCCCTGCCCTCTAATTCACAGCCTCACACATATCATTCATTCTTATTTCTTCCTGTTTTTCAAAGTCACAAAACTTATTTCTGCCTCAGAACGTTTGTCCCATTCCCACTGCCTAAGTCACCCTCCACACACAACTTTGAATGTCTCATCCTCATATTCATTAACTCTCTGTTTAAATAGAAATTGTCTTTGTTAATAAGTAGATACAGTTGTTAATAATAATTTCTAAGATTTTGAAAATTGCAGTTTAGTGAAACTTAAAATTACAGGGATAAAATTTATAGTAATTAATGTTCTTTTCAGGAAGAACTACATGTATCTACCTAAGGGTAGATGGCATTTATCTTACCTCTAAAAGTCCTGCAGGAAAGGTTATAAATAATTCCCAAAAGCTCTTTTTAAATTTTTTTTTTTTTTTTGAGACAGAGTCTCAGTCACCCTTGATAGAGTGCCGTGACATCATAGCTTGCAGCAATCGCAAACTCCTGAGCTCCAACAATCCTCTTGTCTCAGCCTCTCAGCAGCTCGGCCTGCAGGTGCCTGCCACAATGCCTGGCTATTTTTAGAGACAGGGTCTCACTCATCTTAGGCTGGTCTTCAGCTCCTGAGCTCAAGCGATCCACCTGCCTCGTCCTCCCAGAGTGCTGGGCATACAGGCATGAGCCATCTCACCTGGCCTAAAAGTCCATTTTTTTTTCTTTTTGGTTTAAAGATCTTACTTATGAGTTCCACTAGTTATGTGACTATAGGCAAATTAGTTAATTTCTTCAAGTCTCTGTTATTTTCTTCACAAAATGGAAAAATTTCTGTTCACCACTCTCTGAAAGCTGTGTGACACTTGCCTGTGATATGCTCGAGTGAGAAAATACTTTGAGAAATTATTGAGTGAATCAAGAAGAGAGAAATTGTTGAACTCATCTGGGTATTTCATGCTATATTTGAATATGTGTTTCTTCATCAGGGAGGGATGGAGAACAGCATTACTGATTCTTTCCATGGCATTCTCTGTTGTAGTTTGTCCCGACCTTGTTTTGTTTTGTTTTTTTCTTCTCTGATTTTTACTTTTAATTTATGTCACCCAATCCTTTCAGGAATAGGACAGAGTTTCATAACATTTTAAAATAGCATTTACCTTTTGTATACTTGAATCATGCTTTAAAAAATTAATTTAGGAAGTCAGCTACATTTTGAGGTCTGTGATGTATTTTATATTAGCCCATTCTTTCAAATTTATAATTTGAAGATGGCTGGAGTCAATTCCCAAATAAAGAAGCAGAAAACATGAAGATAACCTAGGATGTGACTTCTTCTTCCATCACCTCACTGTCCACTACCCATCCCCCGCCCCCACACACACTTTTTCACTTTTTTCTTTCTAATTTCTCAGTATGTTTAGAATGCACTTGGGCTAAACCTAAAAGTTTGTCTTCCCTAAGAATGATATAATGGATGTGATGATTATTTCTAAGAGTAGTTAAGTTTACGAATGATTCAAGAAAATTCTGGACAGGTGAGGTGGCTCTTTCCTGTAGTCCTACCACTCTGTGAGGTCAAGTTAGGATATCCTTTGAGTTCAGGAGTTCAAGACCAGCCGGAGCAAGAGAGAGCCCCTGTCTCTACTTAAAATAGAAAAATTAGCCTGGTGTGGTAGTGGGTGCCTATAGTCCCAGTTACTCAGGAGGCTGAGGCAGGAGGATTGCTTAAGCCCAGCAGTTTGAGGTTGCTGTGAACTATGATAATGCCATTGCACTCTAGCCCAGGTGACAGAGTGAGACTCTGTCTCAAAAAAAAAAAAGCGAAAAAGACCTTGAAGATTATCAAATTTAAGCCTGCACTTTACATTATTAAATAAAAATGATAGGAAGCTATCGATTTGGACTTAGCCCCTCTACTAAACCCAACAAACCAAACCAAAACAGAGTCACTCATGCCCAAGTCCCATGTCAGCAGGCCAAAACTAAGGTTCTTATCTGTCCTGAGAAACCAGGAGAACAAAAGGTAATAGCAAATCCCCAAATAAGCCAGTTTCAGCTGGTGTGATCAGAAAGTTCTCTTTGTTTTAACTTTTACAAAGAAAGTAACTTGGAGACTATAAATACCCTTTTTGTTTTTTGTTTCTGCTTTCCACAGCTTTTTTTCTGGTCTATAAAAACCAACCTCCTCTGCCCGTTCGTCAGAATACTATTTGTAATTTATAGAATGAAGTGTTGCCCAATTTTAGAACCACAAATAAAAGACAATTAAAATCTTTAAGGTAAATTTGTTGTAATTTTATCTTTTGACAGTATGTTAAAAGCTTAAATTATCTGCTTAGTTCTACACAGCAAATCTGAAACACTTGTTCTTTGAGGACATTATGAAGCTGTCAGGTTACCGAGTGCTCCTTGGAATGGCCTTCTGAGGCATGTCTGTATATGCGTCTTGGGTATGTTAGAAACTTTCTAAGCAGTGGAGTAATCTAATACCCCAAGTATTTTCTATGTAAGCAGAGCCCTGTATCTGGATCTTTTAAGTTGGCTCAGGGTGTTCCATCCCCCCAGATCAGTTAGTTGAATGTGGAGACATTTTTCTCTTCTACAATTTGCATTTCAAACCCTTGAAGCTTTCACAGGGCCATCTTTATGCCATGGTGAGGAAGAAAGGATGTCTCAATGCAAATCTTTTCCTCTACTGAGGGCCATGCATAACTCTGTGCTAACCCAGGTAATAAGAATAGTAAAGAGTTTCCACCTGCAAGGACCTTGTAATCTAGTTATCCATTAACCCAACTGGGAGACTGTCTCTCAGCAAGTGCCTGTATGGTGTGGCCAGGAGTGACATGTTGATTAAATGTATAAATATGCTGTTTGCTGGTCTTAACAACATATGGAGCATGACAGAGTGGCTTGGATGAGAATGAAAGTGAGTGTTTTCTCCTGTTTCAGTAGTGGAGGAAAACAGACTCATCAAACGCTACAATGGGACTTTCTAAGTACCTAAGAAAGTTCATCCCACTTTCTGTCCAGCAGAGGAGGCCGAGGAGAATGAGAGAGGGGCGTGCTCAAAAGCTCAGAAGGGTTACGGTCAGACCTGGAGCTCTACCCAGGTTTCCACTGCAAGTCCTGGCTCCAGTCTCCTCTCTTCCCTTCCTCGTAACTACCACTATTGTTAAGCAGTAGCTCAGTGTTCTGTAGCAGTTGTGCTGATACACGTAATGGTGAGGTCCTGAAGGGAGACTCTGGGAGAATCTCACCAGTGTCCAGGCAGCCCGGTAGGGTACAGGACAGGTTTCCTTGTTTGACTATCAGGACTGCATTGTATTCTTCCCAGAAGGCGGAGGAGACAAGGATGGAAGCACCGTGAAGCTGCCTCCTAGCTGGTAGCTCACACTGGTCCTAGTGTACCAGGCCATACGGGTCCCAGAATAATGTGCATGGACCACAGTATTCAGGTAGACAGAGAGGAAAATACCACCAGCAACACTGGCGGTCGGTGGCTGTACAGTGTGCGCACAGAAGGAGCTAAGAGATTGCCAATGACGTAAGCTTCTTCCCCAGCAGTCAAACCAGTATCTGCACCATCGCTCCCTGCCACGCATGCCCATGCTGTCAGTTTATGTGGCAAAGGCACCTGACAGCAATCTCTGCCACACATTTCTTTCCTGCTGTGTGACCTGCTGTATCTTAGGACATGACTAGTTAACTGGACCTGTTGACAGTGGGGAGGAAGGAGCATCTCTTATTTCACGTGCCAGGAGGAAGTTTGTTCTGGCACACAGGGCTGCTCTACTGAGGAGGTCCACAGTAGGCTCCGGCCTCCAGTTCTTGGGCTGGGATTCAAGGGCAAGGGACGTGGTAGAGAAAGGACAGACCATCAAGTTAAGAGGATCTGATGTGCTGAGCATTTTACCAACAAAGTGACATTTCAAGGACCCGGTGATCATATCTGTGACGTAAAATCAGGATTGGACCTTGGAGATAAGTCAAAATCAGGAACAAAGTTAGACCTAGACCAAAAGCAAGGTTGACCTGATACTGAGTTACAGAGTGCTAGGAAAGAGCTTCTTAAAATTCTCTTGAATGCCAGCTTTGGTTCTCGAGAATGAGAAAGAGGCCCACCTATGGTAAAATAAGGGATGAGAGGTGAAGGACGAGTGTGGCTAATGAGGCCAGTCCTAAGCATGGTCTACCCTCTTCCAGATCTGTGCCCTCTGCTCTGTTTCCACTGCCACTGCTCTCGGTCAAACCCACATTGCCACTCCCCTGATCCCGAATTGTCATCCTGATGAACTGTCCTGGCCTAGACCCCGAGACTAGACCCCCGGACTTGTGGAACATTAAACTAGAAAGAGCTGGAGGAACAAGAGACACAGAGGAGTCCTGGCCCATGGCCCCCGTGCTGACAGCTGTTTTACAGGGCATCCCATACCACTGATCTTGGCAGTTACCTCTGGAGAAGTGAGTGAGTCTGAAAATTCATGTCCTTTTTTTTTTTTTTTTTTTAAGATAAGGTCTTGCTCTGCAGCCTGGGCTGGATCACAGGGTAGTGGAGTGGCTACATCTCACTGCAACCTTGAACTTCGGGGCTCAAGCGATCCTCCTGCGTCAGCCTCAAAAGTGGCTGAGACTACAGGTGTCACCACCCCTGGCTAATTTCTCTACCTTTGTACAATTGTGACCTTGCCATTTTGCCCAGGCTGGAGCATAATTTGTCTTGAGGCAGGAAGTAGGGTGGGCACAGGGACAGAGTTTTATATTCTTTCATCTTGCTTGAATTTCTTACATTGTGATTGTATTTATGTATTTCTTATACAATTAAAAATAAAAAGTATATCCAATGATTTTTTAAAAATTAGAAAAAGATGATGTTTATGAGTGCCACCTGTCCACGTGGCCCCACTAAGTTGCTGCCCCTGTGGTCTCAGCAGGAAGGCTGAGCAGTAGCAGTTCAGAAGGACATAAATCTGTAGCACAGCTGGAGCAGCAGGCACAAAGGGTGTCCCTGGCCACCCACTGACAGCACCACGGTTGAAACTAGTTTGCAGCCCCCCCCAGCAGTGTATGAGTGGACCTTTTCCTCTATGTCCGTGCCAATATCTGTTGCTTTAGGGAGCTTATGTATTGGACATAACTATAGGAAAAATTTTTCTAGAGATATAAATCTCTCCTTCTACCCTTTGTGAAGGCTCCATGGACAAAACACTGTCAAAGTGGTCCCTGTTCTGTCAGTCATATTAATGAGGAAATATGCATTTTTAATAATTTTCTCTTCCTTCTCTCCACAGAGATAGGACACAGGGAAGGCCCAGGTATTCACACATACACCTGTAATTGAATGGGTGGGCAAGAGTACACATTTTGCAGTTTAAAACAGTTATCTTACTAGAGACTTAGTGTCATATTTTTCCTGAGTTTTAATGACATTCATGGTCTTTGCACACATACACATTAAATTCTTCACCTACCCACCACCCAGAGATACGGCCAGTGATAGTTCTGCGTGTGATCATTTATGAAAAGTATGTTTTCTTGTACATATATTTACATTTTTTTCCAATATAAATACATCAGGGCAACAAATAGCTGTACCGTGTTCAATGTATAGTGACAATCCAGCAAAAGGCGTATGTTGTCCTTTCGAGCGAGGGAGTGCGCCCTCCCTCTGTATTCCCAGCCAGGAGGCTGCCTTGCAGAGGACTATTCCACCAGAACCCCCACACTTGGTCTGGAGAGTTTTCTGCCCCTCCACTTGCAGCAAGGTCACACATCCCAAAGCCAAGAAGAGTTGGGACATTTGGGCAAGATTCCTACTCAGGGTGTGTGTATAAATTTAGAGTCCGGTGGAAATATTCTCTGCCTTCTGCCTGGAGTCTTATGTTTTGATTTGATTGTGACTAGCCTGACTCTTAGCCATTTTCTGTCCCTTTCTCTAATAAGATAAACCAAAACGTAAGACTCCGGGCGGAACCTGCCTTGTAATTCGGTGAAGTTTCTTTATTTTTTTTTTTTTTTTTTAATTGCTGATGTTGAATTTATTAAAGTGAGTGTGACCACTAAAGTTCCCGACTCGCGACTGCAACTTACAGGACTATAAAGTCAGGGTGGGCAGAGGAACAACTATAGTCTTTGCAGGTAAGACTCAAATGGTCCCCCACATGTTCCCTGGACATTGGCCATGACAGG
>CAUYRH010060530.1:0-15440 GCA_963574655.1 Perodicticus potto
CACACCTATGGAGCATATTGCAAGTACAAGTTGGATCTATCAGGTGTAGAACACAAATGTCTTAATGCTGTAATTGGGTAAATGAGGTGAAAGCTATGTTGATTAGTAGCATGTAAGCACTCCAATTTGTACAAATAATCATCACATCGAATCTCATAATGGCATAAATGTATATGTGATCTATGTACAAATGACTTATTTTAAAAAAAAAAAAAAAAAGAGGAGGCTACTGTTTACTCTCCCGGGAAGAAATAGAACCGATAAAGCTGTGTGGGCGCAAGAGGGTAACACATGACTCACTTGCTCTGTGACCTTGGGCAAATTGCTTAATCTCTCTAAATTTCTAGTTTCTCATAAAATGTATGTAATAATATGTCATGGGGACTACTGAGGAGGTAAGGTGCCTAACTAGTACCCAGCTCCTAGTACATACTCAGCAAATGTTAATTTAGATTAATTCTATGACTCAAACTGGCACCGCAGGTGGAGCTCTCAGTCACAATGGAAAAATCTGTAAGGACGTCCAGCCACACCAAAAGTTAATGGGAGTCGTGATGGAGTCTGTAAATCTCCCCGTGTACTATAATTACCATGAGAAAGCGTCACTCCCCATCACAGCTCTTTTAAAACTCCTGTACTGATTCTTCTGAGCTTTAGCTCTTCATCTGTAAATGAAACATGAATCAATGTTATTATGAGAATCAAAGGAATTAATATGCCTGTGTGTACTTTGTAAAATCTAACATGACTTACAAATGGTAGCTATTATCTTTTATTAACATTTAGCAGGAAAATTACATCAAGAAACTTTAGTATGACTTTTTTCAGGCATAAATGCTTCAAATACTCCAGATGTCAACATGTTAAGCAAATATTACCTCTCATTCTTGCGGTGAAGGTAATTAGTTAGAATAGATTTGTGGAAACGAGTGTTTGAAAATACAGATTTTTGCATCAGCACTGTGGTTAAGCCTGTTTAAGCTTTGACTGGTACCTGTGTGAAAATAATCAAATAGCAACCAATTGGTAACAATAATAACATGTCATTTCACATTCACATATTATTTTTTAAGTTTTTAAAAGAGCATTTCCCTGTCTTTTTCTTATTTGATTCCTCCAGAGTGATTCTTCTCACCCTGTGAGATAAGAAAAATAGATAGTATCCTTATTATACAGGTGGTTAAGATATTTTCTTAATTAAACAGAGATTAGAACCCAAGACTTGGTACCCATCCTGTAGATGTGTCCTTTGGTCAGACTCAAAGCTGTATGTAGCAGGTTCTCTCAGCAGAAGAGCAAAGCTGGCTGGGAGTCCTGCAGGTGGGACCATGGAGAGCTACCACGGAGCTGGAATTCTTGTCACCTGTTGGCTGATATTCTATGGGGCTCAGAGCCTTGCCTCTTGCTTGATTGTCTCTGATTTCTCTTCATTATACTGATAACAGCTTTATCAATCAGGGGTGGTGTCTCTTCATTATACTGATAACAGCTTTATCAATCAGGGGTGGTGTTTGGGTACTGGTAGAGAAAACCCAGAATAACAGTGATTCATCCAAGGAGGGTTTCATCTTTCTCCCACAGCAAAGAAGTTCAGAGGCTGTTTGTTCAGTGGTCAAGGAACTTAAAGGCCAGGTGTCTTCTCTTTGGCTTACCTTGCCTTCAGTCTTGGAAAACAGCAACACCAGTGGCTCTAATTTTTTTCTTTTCCAGACAGAGTCTCACTCTGTTGCACCTGGGCTAGAGGGCGATGGCTTCATCATAGCTCACTACAGCCTAAAACTCCTGGACTCAAGCGATCCTCCTGCCTCAGCCTCCCAAATAGATGGGACAACAGGTGCCCACCATGACACCTGCTAATTTTTTTCCCCGTTTTTGGTAGAGAAGGGGGTGTCCCTTGTACTCAGGCTGGGAGGCTCTCTGCTGTTACAACTGATTTCTAGGCAGCAAGAAAAGAACAAAGAACACATCAGTGTGTGTGCACCAAAGAGCATGCCCCCACTGTTAAGAAGCTTTTTCAGAAACCCACACAACAATTTCTACTTCATCTAAATGGTTGGAACTGGGTCGTGTGGCCCTGTGTATGATTAGGCCAGGCTCTCCTGCTACCATAACAAACGAGGAAAGAAGACAGGAGAATGGACATTGTTAAGCAAATATCAACTGCCATGGTAATGTGTTAATATTACCTTTAAAAGGCTTGTCCTCTTTGAGTATATGCTCAGAGAAGGTAACCTCTCCCCCAGTACACTCCTTTTCTATTTTTCTGGGAACATTGTTTTTCTGTGTACACAAAATGACCCTTTAAGAAGATGCCTGCAAATTAAAATGCTTTATTTCTTCCCTCAATCACTACTCTGATGCTATATCCCAGCTAATTCAATAACTATGAAAGATTAAAGAGCTCCCAATTCAGTTGCTTCTGGCTAAGATCAGCTGTAAAGAACTCCCAGTTCTTTGAACTTCTGTAGCAATTTGTGACAACTGCCCCAGAATCTTTTTGAATGGCTCAAATCAAGTGGCTTATTTGCCTTCCCAGACTTAATATTATATGCTTCAGGCTGAACCAGCATAGCCCTTCCAAACCCTGTTTTCAATGGGTTTTATTTTGACAGTTAACTAATTCCAATTACAGAAGAGTTACCTTTTATGTTCCTAGTCAGGGTTCTAAGTGCATGTAGTATATACTCAAAAGAATGGTTGCAGATTATTCCTAACCTAGGGTTTTTCTGACTCTGAGCAGACTCAAAGACGTGCCAACTTCCAGTGGAAGTCAGTCCAGGGTCAGTCAACATGCTCCAGTTTTTCTAACCATCACTACAGATAATCCTTTACCCTCCTCCTTTGGTCTCCGAACAATATATCTTTGGAAACTACATGTTGTTAATAAAAGAATTTAGGCTCGGCGCCTGTGGCTCAACAGGCTAAGTTGCCAGCCATGTACACCTGAACTGTAGGGTTCGAATCCAGCCCGGGCCCGCCAAACAACAATGACGACTGTAACCAAAAAAAGGCCGGGCATTGTGGCGGGCGCCTGTAGTCCCAGCTACTTGGGTGGTGGAGGCAGGAGACTCGCTTGAGCCCAGGAATTGGAGGTTGCTGTGAGCTATGATGCCACAGCACTTTACCCAGGATGACAGCTTGAGGCTCTGTCTCAAAATGAATGAATGAATTAATTAATTAATTAATTAAATAAAAGAATTTAAAAGCCAAAAATATCTTGAGGCTAGCTGTCTTTAAGACTAGGAAAAGGAGAAAACAGTTTGCTCTTACTTTTTTTCTTTTCTGTTCCCTAGTCTCATTCTGTTTCCAAAGGTCTTTATATGGATTTACCTATTCATGTTATGTTCAGTCATCTTGCCTGCTGTGACATCATGAATGCTAGTTAGTTACCTGTTATTAAGCTTTGAGCTTATCTTCCCCTTGTGATTCACACCCCACCCACCTACACACACACACACACACACACGCAGACTCTGGCTCACCTCCAGCCAGTTCCCATCTCTCTTCTGGCATATAAACTTTGTCCTACACTAAAAGTCCTGACTTAAGGATAATAAAAGGGATCCATGCAATAAAAACGTTTGTACCTCCTTAATATTTTGAAATTTAAAAAAATATCCTTTGTCCTGGCCCTAACAACCAACCTGAGGCCACTGTCCTTCCTGACCGCTGCCCAAAAGGATCCTTAGCAACTTCTTGATTAGAAAGTGGGACTTGGAATCTTTGAGTGGTGGAGGCAGCCTAGGGCAGGCCATTCTCTTGGCTCTTTCTGTCTTTATTTTTTTTTTCCATACCTTGTACCTCCTTATTCCTTCATCTGGTATCAAAACACTAAACTTACTGGACTTCTTTTTTGTCTCACTTTCCTTTAGCGTCGAGAAGTGGCAAAAACAGTTTTCTGCTTGGTTGTAATTTTTGCTCTTTGCTGGTTCCCTCTTCATTTAAGCCGTATTTTGAAGAAAACCGTGTATAATGAGATGGACAAGAACCGATGCGAATTACTCAGGTATGATCCTATGTACTCGTTAGGAAATGGGAGTTGCTCTGATTTTCACATTTATAAGACTGATGCTTTTACAAAACTATCTAGTTTACATTCTCATTAGCCCTGAAAATTGAAATTGCCAAGTTGATTTTTTTTTTTAGCTGACACAACCACATAACTAATCCCAAAACTTATGCAAGCCACATCTATAATCTTGCCGCTCCCCTCCTGAGGCTATGCACAAGGGTTTGAGCTAACCAAGAGGTTGATATATCTATAACCATCCCGCAAAATTGAAACTGCCATTTAAACAAGCACTTTTTACAAAATTCTAACTGCCATGTATAAGAAATGGCTTCTGGGCAAGAAAAATGCTTACTCGAAGAATAAATGCTAGTTAGCAGATTTTTTTTAAACAATACGTTCTAATTGTTCCACCCTCTTTTCTTTTGCTCCAGTTTCTTGCTGCTCATGGATTACATCGGTATTAACTTGGCAACCATGAATTCATGTATAAACCCAATAGCTCTATATTTTGTGAGCAAGAAATTTAAAAATTGTTTCCAGGTAAGATGATTTTGCAAGCCTTTTTGAAAGACAACCGAGTGAGTATATTAAGTAGCAAACAGACGTGGCCTATTCCAATTGTAACTTACTTTGATGAACTGTACTTGTTTTCAGTAGAGAAGTGAAAATCGTATCGCATTACTCAGAAAGAGGGTCAGACTGTCAGCATAACAGAAAACCAGTATCTAGTCAGATAATGACACACGCAGAGGTTAAAATTAAAAAGACTAACTTAATTACATGGCAGTTTAGTAACATCCTTTCAAAGGAAATGCTCAAATGTGAGCACCAGGCCACACAGAGTACAGGAAACCTATTCACGCCTAGACGTTAACTGCAGTCTCAACAAGATGTAAACGCTGTTACTAAGAAAGTCCTCACTAAATGCTACTCAGTAGTATATATAGTAATAGCCTCTTCATGGAAAGTAAATGCTTGTTGCTCTAAATCTGAACTAATATTCATTCAAAACCAATTTCTGTCTGTTTTCAAACAGCTAAGCCACTCTTGTTCCCCCCAAAACTCTAAGTATGTCTTAATGATGTGTCATTTCTCCAGTTCCTAGAAAGATTTTAGCATAGACACCCCTAGCTGGATTGTACTCGCTCTGGCCAGGCTGTTTCACTTGAGTTCGTGGCGTCTAGGACAAAGAGTAGGGGAGAAGCCGAGGTGCCGGCTCCGGAAGCAGCCACCCCTCCCCTGACATCAGAGGTCCTCTCCTGCTACCCATCTATCCCAGGCCCACCTAGTACACCCCCTGCTTCCTCAGTTTCCTCATCTGTACAATCGGATGATCACAGTGTCACTCCTAAAGAACAGTCAATGGGTTAAAATGTATAAAACGCTGGAAATGACAAATGCTCGCTATGACTAGCTTATCATCAGGGATGGAATAATAAAAATTCCTCATGGAATTTGCAGTCTAAAAAGAGACAGACACCTATTAACCAAAGAATCGTACAAATAGATGAAATTTGGTATGGAAGTTTTTGCTGCCATATTTTTCGGGTCTCCTTGAAGATGTTTACCAGTCACAAACATTCTGCCCAAAATGGACAGACTAGCATGCAGCCTATGACCAGTATGTGATATAAGCTGGAATTAATATCACTTACTAATTTACATATTCATTGGGGGAGGAAAAATAGAGGTACCAATTGTCAGATAATAAACACATTTTTGATGAATCTTCCTAAAAACGCAGCATACCCAAGGGAAGGAGGCCAGTCAAGACAGCCCTGGGTTCTAATTCCATTTTTGCCTCTTTCTATCCTCTCTGGGCCGTGCTGTCCTCATTCCTAAAAGCAGGGAAGTAGCACCTTGTACTGAGGACTGTTGCAAGGATGATAGAGCTGCCTGCTGCGGAGAGCCCTTCATCCCCACACCTCACCCGAGGCGGTGGAGAACCCTCCCTCCAGCCAGCACTGCCTTCACTTCGCGCTTGGCAAATAGAATTCAAATGAGAAGCAAGGGGCCAGAACAGTGCCTCACACCTGTAATCCTATCACTCTGGGAGGCCGAGCCGAGTGGATCCTTTGAGCTCAGGCATTCAGACCAGCTTCTGAGCAAGAGCAAAACCCTGTCTCTACTAAAAACAGAAAAACTAAGGGCAGCACAAGGGTACAAGCAAATCTGTCAAGTGTAGAACATAGATGTTTTGGTACAATAATCAAGTAAATGAGATGAAAGCTATGTTGATTGGTTTGATCTAACCACATCAGATCGTATAAAAAAAATCAGCACGTTGTACCCCACATATGCATGAATATATTCATGATCTATATGCATTTGACTTAATAAAAAATAAAACAATAAAAAAATAAAGGCGGTGCCTGTAGCTTAAGGAGTAGGGCGCTGGCCTGGTATGCCGAAGGTGGCGGGTTCAAACCCAGCCCTGGCCAAAAAAAAAAAAAAACTGCAAGAATAAAAACCGAAAAGCCAGGTGTGTGGCAGGTGCCTGTAGTCCCAGCTACTCGGGAGGCTGAGGCAGGAGGATCCCTTGAGCCCAAGAGTTTGTGGTTGCTGTGAACTATGATGCCACGGCACTCTACCAAGGGTGACAGAGTGAGATTCTGTCTCAAAAATAAATAAATAAATAAATAGGAAACAAGGGACCTGTTTGTCTGCACTAGAGATGAGAGGCCCCCACCCTAGGTGACCCTACGCTCAGTTTCCTCGACTGCGTGTGGGTGCCCACCCCGGTCGGCAGCTGGGAAGGGCTGGAGGGCTCACGCTAACACGAGTGTGTTCCTTCTCCCAGTCCTGCCTCTGCTGCTGCTGTTCCCAGTCCAAAAGTCTGATGACCTCCGTCCCCATGAATGGAACAAGCATCCAGTGGAAAAACCACGACCAAAACAACCACAACACGGAGCGAAGCAGCCACAAGGACAGTATCCACTGAGCCTGGAGGTACGTGCGCCCCTCGGTGCTGCGGGAGAAGGTCACACAGCAGCTGCGTCTCCAGAAACCTCTTCCCCAATCCTCCTTCCCTAACTCAGCAGAGGAGAAACGCTTTTCCAAAACAGCAGAGGATGGACTGGTTGAGACCCACCATCTAGAAACCTTCCTTCTGTGATTTATCCGATCTTCATATCCTGCATGTTATAGTCAGCATTTAAAAAAACGGTGGGAGCTGTGGGAGAATGGACACTGTTAGATGCATCAGGAGGATATTTACTACATTTGCATGAAAATACTTTCCAGATACCTCCGTGGCTGCCTTCCATAGCCGTTCTGCCAAAGTCCAATGAGAATAGGTCACTACAAAACTTCAGAAATTATGACCAGATTTTCCATTTTTTAAGTGATTTATTTTTGGCCAAATACGATACGGGGTAAGCCAATTTCATTTGAAATCCCATTCAGTGTCAGTATTCTTTAACTGCATGATAGCCTAAAAATGATGATTAGAGCTTATATACACATATTTTGCCAAAAGAAAAAGAAAAGAAAAAACATTATTCAGGTGAATGTTTAAGTGACTGTTTCTCATGTCACAGCTTTTTTTTTTTTTTTTTTGAAGAGTACTTTGATCAAAACTTCTATTTTTAAAACATAATTTCTAAAACTGCAACAAATTTTGTCCCTTAGAGCACAGGCTGGTGTCCACATGTCACAGCCCTTATTGAAAGAATTTTTAAGATCTTGTATTTTCTTTTTTAATAGTGTTTTGTTACAGATCCTGAACATATTTTTTGTTGTTATTAAATTGAAAAATGACACTTGGATCAAAAAGTTCTTTTTCAGAAACCCAATCATTTTGTAATGTAAGTTTTTGTGTAAATTCAGTATGATGTACCAAAATGTAAAGGAATGTGTCACCTAACTGTGCCTGAGACTTTCCATACTACATACAGAAGTCTAAAGCATATCTAGGAGAAAAAGACTGAATATTCTTGGAAGGTTTGGAAATGTTCATTGAGTTTTTGAAACTGTAACATATGTATGTACAAACATGTATATATATTATAGAGATCATCTCTTATTCTCTCAACTTTTCCTAAAATCTTAGCTGGCAGTAATGCTTCTCCATATAAGAAGCATAATTGCAAAGCGATGAACTTTTCATGTGTGTGAAATATAGTTACTCCCAAATGTCATCATGAACTTATGGTTCTTCACTCCTCTGGGTATTTGCTGTGGACCTGACTGCCCACCGCACCCCTCACGTCTCACATGGTCATCATTTCACGGGGCCCACAGTGATTTTTGCTGGGCATTTTCCTAGATGTTTACAGACTGTGAGTAGAGCAGAAAATCCTTTACTGGGGTGTGTGTGTGTGTGATGTGTATGTGTATAAACAATGGTAAATTTCTTTTATGTCTTTTTTTTTTTTTTTTGAGACAGCACAAGCTGTCACCCTGAGTAGAGTGCTATGGCATCACAGCTCACAGCAGTCGCCAACTCTTGGGCTTAAGCAATTCTCTTGCCTCAGCCTCCCAAGTAGCAGGAACTACAGGCGCCTGCCACAACGCCCGGCTATTTTTTGGTTGTAGTTATCATTGTTGTTTGGCAGGCAGGGCTGGATTCAAACCCGCCAGCTCTGGTATATGTGGCTGGTGTCTTAGCCGCTTGAGCTATAGGCGCCAAGCCAACAATGGTAAATTTCTTTTAGCCAATGTTCTGTGATTGTCCCCACTGAATGTGTGTGTTCACGCACACATGATGTCTTCTTTGCTGGTTTGTATGGATTTAATCTAATCTAATAATAATGCCCTGTAGTTGTGCCAAAGCACACAGGCTACGTGGAATTTAGGTGATTGTTCATTGTGACAACGCACCTCAGTTTCAACCTATGAGAAGGTTCTGTGTTCATAAATCTTGAGACCACGTTACTATCACAAATGGGATGTAAGCAGCAGCATGAAAGGGGTTGAGCCATGGGTTAACAGGATAAGTTTTTGTTTGGTTGGTTTGATAAAGCATTATTTGGGATCATGTTATTTCCTGTGCTGGAGCAGAAGTCATTACACTTTCAAGTATTATATTGTCCTAATCCTCAACTCTGTGTGGTAATGAAATTGTCAAATTGGCAGATGTGTCTGTCAGACTGCACCAGACAGATTGCTGATGATAAATTAGCTAAACTCATTTGCTGGGCCATAGAACAGTCACAGGTAAAATAATGTCACGTTCCAGTTGCACGAATTGCAGGGCTAAGAAATACTGCTCCTTGGAGTGTTAGCAGTCAATTCTTCTATCCCACGGGTGCCTCATATGCAGTGATATTTGCCTATAATATAAGCCATAGGTTCACACCATTTTGTCTAGACAATTGTCTTTTGTTAAGATGCTTTGTTTCTTTCATATTAAAAGTTTGCATTTTATAAATTCAGAGAGTCATAGATTTCTGAAGGCTTCAGGTACATTTTGTTTATGGACTGGTAAGTAACTGTGGCTCACTAGTAGGAATATTTCCAATTCCTACATTGACCACATCTTTCCAACAAGTAACTTTGTAGAAATGAGCCAGAAGCCGCGGCCCTGAGATGGCAGTGGCCCATAAGGATAAAATAAAAGTTTACAGAAGCCTTGCAAGTGTCTCTTCATTGTTACAGAGTTCTTCATAGAAAATATTTGCTGCAGAATGCCTGTTGCAAACGCCTCTTTAGTAATATCCAGGAAAGCCATTTTACATTCACACAGATACTTTCTGACTATATCTCTAGCCTCAGTCCACCATCTGTGTTGTACCGAGCACTTCTGTGCACAGGCTGCTTTTAGATATTGAGGATATAGCAACAAAGTCCCTGGTCTCATGAAGGGTACATTCTAGTTGGGCAATAAACAATTACAGCCAATAAACTGTATGTAGGGTGGGTAGTTGGAGGAAGACACTCACAGATACCCAACGGCTTATTGGACACCTCCAGTTGGATGACTAATAAACCGTTATGTGTCCGACTCGAAGGTCCTGGTATCTGTCAGCACGTGCCAGGACAGATGTTCCTCTTCTCAGGTAAAGACAGCTCCATCCTTTGAGTTGTTTGGGACAAAAACATTGAAGTCGCTTCTCATTCTTTTCCCTCACACTTTATACCACAAACCGCAATCAGTCCTAAGGGCCTGGTCTTCAGAATATATAGAGACTTTGTCCACATCACTCTCTCTACCTCTCCTTCCCCAGTCTGAGCAAGGAGCTCCCGCCACGCCACCTTGTCCCCAGCTGTGGGAACAGCCATACTGAAATCCAACTGGTGCCCACTCTCCTCTCCCACAAGGACTTGATTTAGCTTGGCTTACCCCCGTCCTCACTGTGGCAGAGCTGGGAGCCTGGGAGGGGCTGGCCACCATAATGTGCATTATGAAGAAATTCAAGCTGGAATGTCACAAAGATATTTAAAAAGCATTGAAGTCCCCAGTTCCGGTTTGCTCTCATGCTTTCCCCTGGCTTGAGTCAGCAAACCAACACATCTACCTTTTTGCCTGTGCTAGGTAAATTGGCGTTGCCAATATACACATAGAATACAAAACCATCTCATCGGATTTGTCTTGATTCATCTTTTGTTGTTGCTAAAAGTAGTAGACGTTGTGTTTTTTAGAGAAATTTTAGGTTTACAGAAAAACTGATTTAAAATCACAGAGTTCTCGCATCCTCTTTTCTCCCCTCCCCCTGACAGTTTCCCCTCTTAGTTACACCTCATGTTAATGTGGCACATTTGTCACAGTTGGCGAGCCAATATTGATGCCACAGCATTAGCTAAAGCCCATAGTTTACATTGGGGTTCACTCCTTGTGCTTGAGGTTTTGTGGGTTTAAACAAAGGTATAATGTCGGTGTCATGCCGGAGAGTGCCACCAAAAATCCCTGGGCTCCACCACTTTGCCTCTCCCTCCCTCGGCTCCCCTCTTGATTTATCTTTTCACTCAACAGACATCGCGAACACCCACCATGTTACACTGTGCTGATAGCTGGAAACACGCAATGAGATGTGTAAATAAATAAATGCAGGGAAGGCTTAGTGGTGACTCAGCAGACAGTGGCATAGGGGATGGCGAAGGCAGAAGAGTCATCAAAACTCTTTCAACTGTAGCTGGTGAACATCAGTGAACAAAATGTGAGGGCTTTTGCCTCTACAACTCTCGTTTTAGCTAGCACAAATATGTCACTGCTGGGAAGACGGAATAATAAAAAGCAATACAATATCGTTTCTACATTTGTGAGTTTTTTCAAGTCAGTAGATTCAAATTATTTTCCATTCAAACATAATCCTCCCCTGTAAATTTAAAATTATTTAGATAAGGAAAGAACTTGGAAATCAAGTGCAGGAACTAGCCAAGACACACATGAACCTTTGACTAATGTAGTACCTCTCTTGTTTTTAATGGTTTCACTAGCCCATAATATAGTGTTGAAAACGGTGTATGTGTGGAGTGAAGGAAGTTCACTACCACTCTTTTCAAACCCCTCCAGGCTTGTGATTCTGAGTCTTCTATTCCTTTATGTGTAAAATAATCTAGTACAGCACTGTGCTCATTGATTTTATTTCATACTTCAAAGCAAAGTTAAATCAGATCACAAGTCCACCAAATACAGTTGGGTGTTTCTGAAATTCCAGTGGGGTCCTCACCTTGAAAACCCTCAGCAGCTTTTAAAATAGTTCTACGGTGGAAAAGCTTCTGTAGTACTTTCCTCTGCTTGGTAACAAAGACAAACCAGCATCTATATTTGGTCAGCACTGATACTGGTTGGCTTTTTTGTTTCCAAAACTGAAAGGAAATAGGCCTCAATTCTTAGAATCAGGAAATAATCAAGCCCTGAAAATAAGGGTGTGTCTGCAAAGCTGGGCTTTCCCCAGGACAAGCTGCAACAGTTCACTTTTGATTTGATGAAGTTAGAACTCCTAATATCTCCTAGTTTCCTAAGCTCTTAGCAATATTATTGGGTAGATTCTATCAACTGTGTTTCTTCCTGGGAGGTAATAAATTAGGACCAGCAATGCCAACCCAGATAGAATCAGAAGAGTTATGGAATCTTCCTAGAGGAATATAGAGAATTCCACAAATGTTTCTTTCTTGGCTGAAAACCCCAGACCCTTCTCTAGTCTACTTACATGGAACTGAGCATCTTTTACTTGAATTTGATTCTATCGAGGTAGTTATAGTTGTGTATTTGGTATGTGATAGATTTGTCCTGGATAGGAGAAATGACCCTTCCTAGTCTACATAGTGTCCCATCAGCCAAATCACAGCCCCCGTCCCTGCACTTCCCAGTTACAGCCCCGACTCACTCCTTTTACAGGTGTTTCCCCCACCCCTAGACTAAAGACATTTCTCTGCTATGCAAAGCTCTCTATTCCTCTCAAAGTATGACTTTTAGGATTAACTTCAGTTTAGTTCTTATGCTTTTAAAATATCCCACAATGAGAAAATCTAGATGTGGACAGGTGTAGGGAATATATCTGCTGCTTTAGGCTTTCTGAGCACGCATTTGTCATGATGAAAAATTTATCTCATAGATTTGATTTTTTGCTCCGTGTTAGTAGGTTACATCTCCCTTACTGCTCCCACTCTCGATCAAGGTTCTGTTGGGAAGGACAGAATTCTGCTGAGCAACATCGACTGAGCAGGGCCAGGATCAACACCAGAGCTTGGGGGCAGGGATGGATCTTCCAAACAAAGCAAAGAAATATCCCCTGATTTCTGCTCCTTTTTGACATTTTTAGCTCCAATAACTTCTCAATTTCTATTCCTAAAAAATATATTTTTCTCTTCAAATTATTAAAAAAATGTATTTCTATAATGTGTTTAAAGTCTTTATAGATCAATAATTAATGAACAACCATACAGAGGTTGTGGGAAAGCGCTCTATATGGATATAGATAGTACATTGAACTTATCTAGCCCTTGGCTACCACAAATGAGACTATACTGCACAAGCTTTATACAAGTCTCCATAAGGACTTTCGTGATTTCCCTGGGATATTTTAGGAGGAGGAGGATAGCTGCTGGACATAGGGTCTGTGCAGAGTTAATGTCATGACTGTAATGACAGTCCCAGGCTGTCTCCAGAATGGTCACCCTGATCCACCATTAGAGAGTCCAGCAGGCCCAGGTGCCTTGAAATTGCTCCACTTCACACTGGACCCCTCCCACTGGAGGTGCATACACCTTTACACGCATGCAGCAGTCCCTGGGAAGGACCTGACCAGATGCCCTCGGGTAATTCTTTCCAGCTCTATTCACTCATCCACAGCATCAGTGTTTTTGCTGCCGACTATTTGCACCTGCAGGTTCAGGTGGCCTGCCGCAGATGCTGGGACACCCCCGAGCCTGTAAGGAGAAGAGGAAGTGCCCGGGAATGTCAGGTCCTCCTTCACTCTCCCCCTGACCCCAGAGCCAGTGACTTACTGGTGTGGGAGTGCAAAAGCCCAGCTCTTGCGCCTTGAGATGGAGTAAACACCGAGCACTCCTGGAGATCAGGCTGAGCCGGGGACTTCACCTGAAATCGCGCCCTTGCTTAGCTTCTTCGCTTTCCCTGGCCTGCTTCTTCTACTCCTTTGCTGGTTTCTTCTGAGAGCCGTGCCTTAACAAACCACTTACACCCAAATCCTTGGCTGGAGAGTGGCTTCTGGAAGAATGTGACCAAAGGCATACATTCTATTTCGCTGCTAAATATCAGTGATAAATTTTAAATAATGATCATGCTTTTAAATAATGAACATGCTAAATTTGGGCTCATATTTGAAACCACTCTTCCCATTTCTTTATCTGGGGAATCTTAGTATGTATGAAGTCTGTCATTTAATTGGCAATCCAGTCTTCCTGATCTTGACTTCAGTCCCAGCTGCTGGGAAAGAGCATGGCATCGCTGCCATGGAGACCCCTCTAGGACCTCCCATTCAGGCTTCTCTGTGTATCCAAATCTTCTTTGTGCCAGAAATCAGTTGCAGTCACCCAAAGACAACATGTTCCTCTGGAATAGCTGCTCAAGTTGGGGTCACTTATGAAGCTGAAACCCAACAAGAGAGGTCACAGGATTAGTCACCTGGAGATGGGGTAACACTGATGGAAAGCACAGGCTGCTCTCCCAAGGAGTCCGACAGAGGGAACTCCAGGGGTGGCCAGCGGAAAGAGCAAAGGTTGAAGGAAAGGATTTTGTTTCTTTAAAAAAAAAAAAAAAAAAAACTCTACATTTTTGGCTTGGTGCCTGTGGCTCAAGCAGCTAAGGTGCCAGCCACATACACCTGAGCCGGTGGGCTCAAATCCAGCCCAGGCCGCCAAACAATGACGGCTGCAACCAAAAAATAGCCGGGTGTTGTGGCGGGCACCTGTAGTCCCAGCTACTTGGGAGGTGGAGGCAGGAGATTCGCTTGAGCCCAGGAGTTGGAGGTTGCTATGAGCTGTGATGCTATGGCACTCTACCCAGGGGGACAGCTTGAGGCTCTGTCTCAAAAAAAAATTTTTTAAAGATAAAAAAATAACTCTACATTTTTTTTTTTGAGACAGAGCCTCAAGCTGTCACCCTGGATAGAGTGTCATGGCATCACAGCTCATAGCAACCTTCAATTCCTGGGCTCAAGCAATTCTTTTTCCTCCGCCTCCCAAGTAGGTAGACCACAGGCACCTGCCACAATACCCGGCCGTTTTTTGGTTTGGCGGGCCCGGGCTGGATTAGAACCCGTCAGCTCAGGTGTATGTGGCTGGCGCCTTAGCCCATTGAGCCACAGGCGCCGAGCCAAATAACTCTACATTTTTAAGACAGAAGATCTGAGGCCAGTGACAGGAAAAGATTGTGTATGCATGAAAAAAAGGAAGATAATTAATGGACTAAGAGGAGGAAGAAATGGCAGTCTTGGAAAGGAAGAAAGACTCATATTCAATATCAACAGTGTCTAATTTTTCAGACATAAAATGTGAGTTCCATGTCTTCTGTCCAGTTTTTAGGCTTCAGGGATCTGTTTGTCCTATAGAAAGAAGAGCATCCCTTTAAAATACTACCTTATTGGCTGGACTTGGTGACTCACACAAGTAATCCTAGCACTCTGGGGGGCCAAGGTGGGTGGATTGCTTGAGCTCAGGAGTTCAAGACCAGCTTGAGTGAGAGTGAGACCCTGTCTCTACTAAAATAGAAAAATTAGCTGGGAAAATTTTTGGACACCTGTAGTCCCAGCTATTTGGGAGGCTGAGGCAAGAGGATCGCTTGAGCCCAAGAGTTTAGGTTGCTGTGAGCTATGATGATGCTGTGACACTGTATTCAGGGCAACAGAGTGAGACTATTTCAAAAAAATTACAGGATAATCCTAGAAAGATAACTATTCAAGTGCACTATTCTTCACCTTGGCCAGCTTCTAGCCGCAGGGATTCAGGGTATACAGACCTGAGCTGGAGTCAGAAGGAATCTCATCCACAGGTCAAAGCTATCTCTGGGTCAAAGCTATCACTGGAA
>CAUYRH010060532.1:0-20731 GCA_963574655.1 Perodicticus potto
TCTGCTCAATCTGTGATGCTGAATAGCTACTCCCAAAATTCTTTTTTTTTTTTTTTTTTTTGAGACAGAGCCTCAAGCTGTCACTCTGGATAGAGTGCTGTGGCATCACAGCTCACAGCAACCTCCAATTCCTGGACTCAAGCAAGTCTCCTGCCTCCGCCTCCCAAGGAGCTGTGACTACAGGCGCCTGCCATAACACCCAGCCATTTTTTGGTTGTAGCCTTCATTGTTGTTTGGCGGGCCCGGGCTGGATTCGAACCTGCCAGCTCAGGTGTATGAGGCTGGCGCCTTAGCCAGTTAAGCCACAGGCGCCGAGCCTACGCCCAGAATTCTTAAGCTCTCAAATTTCACCCAAGACAGCCCCCCTATTTCCAATTAGTCCTGGAGATGCCTACAAATCCACACCCACATGTCTTCCTGAAGGGAATCCTTTGCTCGCCTGCTTTTGTGGCCTGTTTTAATGTCAATTAGAGGTCACAGAGAGCAAGCCTTCCTTCAGTCTAGCCTAGCCCTCCTCCTAGTTGAATTTCATTTCCTCTAGATTGGGACACAGTGGGGCTGAAGAGCATCTGGCAAGCAGCCCCGGCAGATGGGGCTGGAGCAACAATGCATGAGGCTAAGACACATCCCAAGTAGCTACATGCTTCATGACTGGCAAGGACTACAATATGTTTTATTGTAACTTTCCAGCTAGGGTTCATTATTTTTCTTTTAAAATTAAAGACATATAACTTATTTATAAAAAGTAAAAATACCCAGAGGATATGAACTTTTAAAAACCTGACAGTTTTCCATAGTGCAGAGTTGCCATTGTGCTTACTTTATGCCCTTATAAAATTAGCAGAGTCTGCAAGTGGAAGATTTAAAAAGTCTGTCTACCTCTTATACATTTGGCCTTATTAGGGAGGAAGAATCAAGAAGCAAGAAGGCAGAAGACAGAGCAGAGACAGTGAGTGGGTCAGAAGAGGCTCAGATGAGAGTGGCGGACAGAGAGGAGAGCTTGGATCTATAGATAGAAACAGAGCATGAGCCAGGATGCTAGACTCTAGAACAGCGATCCAATACAAATAAAATGTGAGCCACAAACATGAGCCCCACATGTCAGGTGATGTTCTCATAGCCACATTAATAAAAGGAAAATAAACAAACGAAATTCATTTTAATAATATATCTAACTCAAAATATTCAAAATGTTGTTTCAACTTGTAACTAATGCAACAATTCTTAATGTGATCCTTTACAGTCTATTTTTCATACTAAGTCTTCAAACACCCATGTGTATTTCACACTGACAGCACATCCCAGTTCAGAGGAGCCTCACTTCAAGTGCTCAGTAGCCACATGTGACCAACAACCATCACTTTGGACCGCACTGCTCTACATCTTACTGAAACTGCTCAGACTCTCCACATCAATTCCCAGTCAGTTTTCATTTCTGGAAAATGGAGATGAGACTTCCTGGCCCTATCCCTTTTAAGGATTTGGGGAGATGTAGAAGACCCAAACGGTAGGGATCTGCTTTGTTGGCTGAAGCTTTAGGCCCTCACTAGCCCCCACCTCAGGAGAAGGAAGAAAGTGCTGCCAGCACCTGACAGCAGCCCACCGATGGATCCACCGCCTGCCACCTGCACTTAGCATGTGTCACACTGGATGAGTGCGCAGGGGCTTACAGCCATGTCCTTTCTACAAGCCAGTTAAATTTTACAGGCTGCCAACTATTGCTTTCTCATTTATTTACCCCAATTATTCCATTTATTTAAAAAAAAACACTAAAGGATATTTTAATAATATCCCAAGCACTGGGGATGGAAAGATGAACCAAACAAGATGCTTGCTCCCAAGTGGAAAACGCATATATAAAAGAATACACATAAAAACCAATAGATACCTATCACCTATGACATGCAAGTGTTAGAAAAGCTAGTTCACACTACACTCTAAACAAAAAGGGGGATTTACTGGCTCACACAGAAAACTCTATGGAAAATGTGGCTACCTTTGATGCAGAGCCTTTTGGCTTCACTCTTTTTCTCTGGTTAGGCGAGGAGACCAGCAGCGCCCCAGGCTCAGAGCTGGGAAGGTCAAGTCCAGCTAGTGAGCTGTCGGCCGCAGCCCTAGCCCAAAGCTCTTGCCCGTTGTTGACTCTGGTTGGGCCCCAGGCCCTGCCTGGACCAATTACAGTGATTGGTCCCTGGCATGGCTACCAAATGCACATGGACCAGGAAAATGAGGGGAGGGGCTTTCCAAGAGGAAAACAGGGAAATCGATACCTGAATTGGGCGGATAGACACAGAGCAGCCAAGAAAAAATATTATACACCAAGAATGATAGGAAGACAGAAAAGGTGTGTCCAGAGTTGGCTTCATGTGTGTAACAGGTCCCACACTTGGCTTAATGTTCTGCTGTCATCGGCTTGAAATTCTTAATAATTTCTAAAGAAGGGAGTCCCACATTTTCATTTTGTATGGGGCCCCGCAAATTACATAGCAAATGCTGGACGTGACTAACATTATATTACCTACTTGAAGAAGTGACTTTGGAACTGGAGTTTGAAAAATAAAGTAGTAATTTTGCAGGTGGAGAAGGTTGGATGGTAGGGCAGAGGAAGCGATTGCATGCAAAGGGACCAGCATAGGCAAAAATGTAGACTGTGAAAGGCTTGATGAGAAACTAAAACCACCAGTGCCTCAAGTGGTTGGAGCTTATCATTGTCTTAGGGTGTGGCCTCCGCTAAGCTGGAAGGATGGGGCACTCGGTAAATATGCTTCCACGAATTAATGAATACAAGTCAAGTGAATTTTAACATTAGAAAAAGAGTATCATCTTTTTAAAATCTAGATTATGGGCGGTGCCTGTGGCTCAATGAGTACAGCGCCTGCCCCATATGCTGGAGGTGGTGGGTTCAAACCCGACCCCGGCCAAAAACTGCAAAAATAAATAAATAAATAAATAAAATCTAGATTATGCCACATGGCCATAACAAGATAACTGCTCAATTTTCCATCTCTCTTTTCCTCTGCACACTAAGGCTAACTTTTCACTGTCTAATATTAGCAGCTACTGGTCTTTTTCACTTTAGC
Organism: Perodicticus potto; assembly: GCA_963574655.1. Taxonomy (NCBI): domain Eukaryota; kingdom Metazoa; phylum Chordata; class Mammalia; order Primates; family Lorisidae; genus Perodicticus; species Perodicticus potto. Next base: position 3,081 of record CAUYRH010060532.1, read on the forward strand.
AAAGTTAGCATTCCACCTCTGTGACTCCACCATCCAAATATTTATGAATCAGAGAGATGTTTCTAAGAACATGTTTTCCAACTGTTTACTTTATAACAATAACAGTGAGCTTTAATTACAAGCTGACGTTTTAAAACCTAAATAGAACAAGCCTCAGTTGTGTGGGAGTTCATTGCTTTGGTGATAAAGGAGAAACACAGACAGTGACTCAGGTGGAACATTTGTTTCATTTTCATTTTGTGTTTCCTTTGGTTCTACATGTCTCGACATGTAACAGAGCCAGCACAGAACTGTGCTGTAGAGACTGTGAAAGGCAAAACTAAGGCTTTACATGTCAGGAAAAAAAGTACCTGGTCCTTTCACACCCAACCTGTCTTTTTCAAGGCCAACGTGAAGGGGGCCTCCAGGACATGAACAGTGATTGAGTAATGGTCAATATTTTGTTCCCAAAATTCTTTAAAGAAAGGCGGAAGACATAACATTGGTTCTTCTAAATTGATAATCTCTGAGTTTCCACCGCCACCTCATTTCAATTTAAATTAACATTCGGGTATTGGCTAAGTGCCAGGTGTGGAGCCTCTGTCTGCCTTGTTCATTCTAGTATTTCCGGCACCTCGAACAATGCCTTGCACGTTGCAGGCACTGGATAAATATTGGATGAATTTATTTCTCACAGCAATTCTGTGTGGTATGGCAAATTCTCAGATCAGAAAACAGAGACTAAGTGCTGCCAATTGAGGGAAAGACGTGGTTTGTTCAACGAGGCATGTTCAACACAGAGAAAGGATGGGGCCTCTTTGGCTACCACCTTTTATGTGACAAGGTAGGTGTCTCTTCCTTGGTTAATGGGGAATGATGACAAAAAAAAATAGGGCCCTTTAAGTGCAGCACCACCATCAGGATCATCATCTTCATTGTTATCACTGATTGTAGACACAAAGCTTAAAATCACAGCGTTGAAGAACTACAAGGAATTGCAGAATTCATAATAATAGAAGCTCTCATTTGTGTTGTTATGTTCTTGGTACTGAGTTATTCTATCATTTATCTGTCATCTTTCCACCCTCACCCCCATATCAACTCTGCAAGGTAGATTTTACTAGTTCCATTTTCAACATCCCAGGCCAGCAAGTAGCAGTGGTTGGGCCTCCTGCTGCCTCCATGTAAAACTCAGGCTTTAAATGTCAGAAAGAAAGTGTATAGTCTCCTTTCACCCAGCCTCTCCCTTTTCAAGGCCAGCACAGTATCTTTGATTAACACAGGAGGATTCTGCCCCTCGGGGAGGTATGTTAGGTTATTTAGTTAGGCAGAACCTGGACTTTAACCTCAGCCCTACATTATTCCTCTTACCAAGGTGTTCTCAATCCAGATGAGGAGACGCTGAATTTCCTTCTGTTTTTGTCGACGTAAGTCTCTATGAGGTTTAGCAGGAAAAAGACTGAATTTATTGAAGATTAATTAGTCATTCCATTTCCCACCTTAGAAACTATTTTATCCTTTCCTGGATACCCTAGCACACTGTAGGCATTCAATAAGTACTTGATACATTTAATTACTTGATACATTTAAGGATTTGACTTGGATGGAATCTCCACCTTTAGTATCCTTCAATGGTAGTTTGGGGAAAAAAGTAGGGAAATGCCCCTTTGAAAGGCACACAATAATATTATTCTTTACCTTCATGAAAGTTTATACTTTACTTTCATCTTTTTTTTTTTAGTTTATACTTTCATCTTTTAAGAATTAACACATCTCTGCTATAGAACAATTGGAAAATTCAGAAATGTGTAAATAGGGGAGAGAAAAAAAATCACTTACCCATACTTCTAACTACCAGTGAAACACTTACAATATTTTATGACAATTTCCTTTTTTCTCTACTCCACATATTTTGTTGTTTATTTATAGTTCTTATTGAGTTGTGATTGATTATTCTGTGTTGACAATACGTGTATCTTATTCCTTAAAACTTACATGATCAGGGAGGTGCACATAAAAAAAAAACAACAAAACTTAATTCTCTTCATAGCATTCCCTAAGTTACAAGTTCTTTGTGAACATCTTTTAAAATAGTGGCATAGCATTGAAGAAACAGGCTCATTTTAAAAAGTGTCTGCTTTGTCAATCCTCAGTTATATCAGACTGAAGACCAGTGGCTTCTCCTGGTTCTTTGGTGACCACTTCATTGTTCATTCGCCACTTTATCAGAAAATGATTATGCCTGAGCTCAATATTATTGTCCAAAGCCTGAGGGAAACACAGATTCCCGCTGTGAACCGCTAGGGTAGGTTTACATGATATGTGGTAATTAAAAGTAAATTTCCAATAACCAGGACAGCTGTACTGACCCCTACGTGGAGCCCTGGGCCTCAGCCTGGCTACCTTTCTCCCTCCTTCTCTCCTGTGTCTCCTCCAAGTCTTCCTGTTACTTAGATGACACTAGCATGCTGGTGCCTAAAGGTCCTCCCTTCTTTGACACCCCACTGATAAGCACAGGTGTTTGTCCCAAAATTAACCCATTAGTCTCTTCCCACTTCAAGTCCTTACAAGTCTATGTGTCATAATACCTGAGGTTGAGAGTTCCTCCCCTCTCTGTCCAAACACCAAGCTTGTGCCAGAATCTAAAGGTATCTGCCTGGAAGTCCCCCTATGTTCTGGCCTTCTGTTCACTTCACCTGCTTGGCCTTAGGAAAGGCAACATTGCTTCACCCCCAAGACTTTCCAGGCACCTGCTCGGGGCATTGTTAAAGTAGGGATACCCCCGGAAAGTGAGAGTAACTCAGCATCGGCGAAGGAATTCTGAATCACACAGTGAAAAGACCCAGGGTTGAAAAAGCTATTCTCTTTTGTGGATTATTTTTATTTTGAGTAAATGATATGTGAAAGTGGGGACACCAGCTTCGTTTCAGTTTAACAGGGCTTCACTCACCTCACCTGGCCAGCGTGGCATCCTCCAGACCCCTCCGTTGGCATCCTCCTCTCTGATCCAGTCTGCCCTCAGCCTTGCACCAGGAATCTTCCTGAAAAACATCTGCCTGGGTCCATCTGTCACTGAAAGACCCTAAGACCCCCTCCTTTTATACCTGGAGGTACTGATTTTTACAATGTTCAAAGCTTATCACAGTTCGTTTCTACCCTACTCGGCCCTCCAACTTGCCCTCCCTTCTATGCATCCCACTGCTCAGCAGCAGCCTCGCAGTTCTCCAAACGGGCTGTGTGTCTTCCCCATTCCATATCTGCGTTCATTGAATGCTCATTTGCCGTGGGCCTTACAGCAGCCTCGCAGTTCTCCAAACGGGTTGTGTGTCTTCCCCATTCCATATCTGCGTTCAATGAATGCTCATTTGCCATGGGCCTTACATGTACCTGGAACTGAGCAAGGAGCTGGGAACAAGCACAGAGATGAGCAGGGCACAGCCCCTTCCTTCCTGGCAGTCACAGCCTCCGCATATGCCTTTTCTATGCCTGGAACGCCTTCCCTCCTCCCCTGCCTAGAAAATGCTTGGCTCAGTATCCGGCTTAAAAGTCACCTCTATCACCGGCACTCGCCAGCTCTCCTGGGCACAGCTGTCCTGCCCACATTGTAGCCCTGATTGCATTGGGTTGTAACTATTGATCGTCAAGTCTGTCTCACCATGAGCTGTGAGCACCTGGAGGGCAGAGATGCCTCACTGGGCACCTACAGCTCCTGACACCCAGCACATAGTAGGTGCTCATTAAAATGTTTGAGTACTATATACGTATACATGCATATATATAGAAATGTACATATATAATATACATATTATACTTGCCATATACTAGACACTGTTCTGTGTGTATTAATTTGCCACCTAAATAAGATTTTAAATCCCTCAGGTCAACAAATGCTCTTATACTGCCCTTGTTACCCTAAGGTGTCAAGTGCACTGCTGAAAGCAATGTCTGGCAGTAAGACATAATTTGATGAATTGACTGATAGATATAAACTCACTAGAGTGACTCACTCCAACCTCAGCCGTTCCAGTTTCAAGTACAAGTTCATCATCAGATGATTTCAGTTCATCATATTTTGGGAAACAATAAAATTCTAAAAAGCCCTACTCAGTTTACTCAGTCAATAGTAGGGCTTATGTTTGTGGCTAAAGCAAATTATGAAATAATTGCAAATTTGGCAGAGGGGACAGTATTACAGAGGGCACAAGGATCTGGAATTTGTCAACTATGAATCTTCTGGAACTTCAGGAGATTTCCCAGGAAGGTCAACTATAGAAGCTTCCACGCATTCAGCAAGACTTTGGCAAGACAGAAGTGCCCATTTTCAACACGGGAGGCAAGGCAAAAGAAAAATAAGCATTTATAATGCTAAGATGTGGGAGGCAAAATAGCTTAATGTAAGTTTTGAAGCTAGACCTATGTTTAAATCAAGTGCCTATGAGCAATTTTCTTAACCTTTCTGATCTTTGGTTTCCTCATCTGTAAAATCAAGATAATAATACCCATATCACAGGGTTATTATAAGGATGAATAAGATACTGGGTACTTTTAAAAAGGCCTACCACTGTGCCTAGCATGTAGTGTGTGCTCAGTACAGAGTAATTACCACATATGACCTGGCCACACATCTATTGCTTTTTAAAAATTTGTTTTCTAATCTGTCAGTACATCAGCCTGAGAGGTGGAATTTTCCACTAGAGTCTAGACATTTCTGATCTCTCCAGATTCTATGTGACTTATTAGCTTCAAGGATAAGGCATGAAGAGGGGGAAAAAGTAACCTTTTTTGAAAGTCTCCTATGTGGGAAGTTTGAGGGTGCATTGTTAATCATCAAAGTCACCTTGTAAGGTGCGTATGATTATTCTCGTTTTACAGGAGAGACTGAGGTGGCAAAGCCACACAGGATGTGGCAGAATGAGGATTTGAACTCGGTTTTATCTGACTGCAGGTTCTTTCTGCCATCCCCAGCTCCTTCCTCTACACTACCTGTTTTCAGCCCCAAGGATAGTATGCCTGGCCAGCCACTTAGGGCACACTGAAGATGCCCCTGAAATGTTGTAGGGCACTTCTTTTACCATCAGCTTTTCTTCACTTTGTCCCTGATCTTAGCAAATGCAGCATCTCCCTAGACAGTCTGGATGGCTACTGCTGTTCATGTGGGTGTGAGAATTAACAGTTCGGAGGCGGTAGAGGGTTGCTTTTCCTTTCTAAGCTCAATTTCCTCAACCTTCAACTGCTTCAGAGCATCCCGTGTTCTCCTGTGAACGCCTGGCCAAAGGCAATTTGTGTTACCGTTAAACCTCAGCTTGTTTTCTGCTCTGCTGCTTATTAGCTGGGTAACTTCAGGCAAGTTATTTGCCCTCTCTGTGCCTCAGTTCCCTCACCTATGAAATGGAAATGTTTGCAGTACTTACCTCAAAGCGTGGTTCCGAGAATGAAAGGCATTAAAGGACTCAGCACACAGCCTGAAACAAGTGAATGCTACATAATATTATTTGCTGATATTATTTTACACTTCAAGGAATGAGGGAGAGAATTAATCTCCCCAGGATCTTAAGAGTATAGTTTTCTGTATCCCATGCCAAATGCAGAGTGTATTTGATATCTTCTTTCTTTAGAAATCCTTGTGTAACTAACACTCAAATTCCACATACAGGCAGTCCCCAAGTTAAAAACATTTGAATAACGTACGATTCACACTTATGAACAGGGGCTATTACGGTAAGTCCCCCAAGTCACAAACATCCAACCGACATATAACTTGCACTTATGAATGAAGGCTATTCAGGTAATAGAATATACCTGTTCCAATTTACATACAAATTCAACTTAAGAACAAACCTATAGAACTGATCTTGTTCGTAATCTGGGGACTGCCTGTAGCCACATTTGTTTAATATAAAACAATATTTCAAGCACTTACTATTTAGGTGGTTTCTCTCTGTTTATCTGGTGGCCCTGGAGTACGGTGCGCATCCTCATGCCCAGTTTAGGAAAGATGGAAGTAGATGACTTACAGGGTCCCTTTGCCTATGATGTCTTGTACTTTTTCTTGAAAATATGACATTCATTTTATTATGACGTATAGCATATATACAAATGATTATATATGCCAATGATTAACATATACACATTTTAATAATAAGACAAGTCAAGAACTTACCACTCAAGTATACTACCACCCTCAGTGTTCACATGTCTGCTTCTTGACTGCATCCCCTGTCTGCCTCCCAGAGGCGACCACTATCCAGATTATTACCTGGTTTGTAATGGCCAACAGATGGATCATTTCTTCAGCTAGTTTTCTACTTAGAGCATTTAGGATTTTGCTAATATTTTGCAGACTGCTATACAAACTTAAATCATTTCTATGGAGGTAACATCAAATACCATAATACTCAGGTTGCTTAAATAGGATTGAAGAAGGGGTCTTGATTTCTATCTTCCTAGGCAGGGTATAGTGGAAGGTGGAGTGATCCCCAGAGATTGTGAATACTTGTACATTTTCCTTGTTTCCTAATATACAGGCAATTTCCCCCATGGGGCATCTCCTGTCCCTTCCTTTATTTTTACTTTTCTATCCCCTTTATTTTATGTTTGTCTCCTTGGAACAGAAAATCCAGTCTGCAGCGCTGTGGGCAAATGATACAGAGGTAGGACAGTCTGGTATTGCTACTGCCAGTGCCTCCAAGAAAAATGCTCCCTGTGGCCAGCATGGCACTTCAGCTCTGTCATCTTTATAACAGCTTGGTGGCATGGTGGCTACTAGGTAGCAGACGTGTGAGCATTAGAGGTGGTGGTATGCTTAATTTGAGTGCTAAGTTCTTGAGGTGTTTTATCATTAAAACGTATATATATTAATCATTCGTATGTGTAATCACGGGTATATATGCTATACTTCATAATAAAATGAATGTCATATTTTCAAGAAAAAAAATATATGGTAGTAAATACCACATAGCATTCAGAGTAATAAACAAAACAGCAAACATCAACATGGCAGGTGATCTAGAATCGTAACTATATATTTTTAAATCACAAGCAAGAGAAAAAGGATTGGAGGAAAACACACCACAATGCTGTTGTGTTAAGATTATGGGCATTTTTTTCTCTTATTTGGGAAATTTGTTTGCCAAATTTCTGTAATGGCAAAAAAATTATGGTAAGAAAAGTTCCCCCAAGGAATCATTAAAAGTAAGATTCTTTTAATTATTTTCAAACTACTTCCACATCTGTTATCTCATTTGATTCTTATAACACCCTGTAGGAGAGTCAATGTTAAGTAGTTCCAATTTACAGACTGGAAAACTGAGACAATGTGTTTATGACTTGCACTAAGTCACTCAGTTGGCTGGAAGTAAACCTGTGGGTAAGTCCTGGGTCTCCTGAGTCCTGCTAATCTCCAACCTCCAGGACTTCATCTTGGATTTGGGAGGCTCCAGGACTCACTCTCTCAAATGGGAATAACTGCTACCTAGATTTTGCTCTGTGGACCGAGGTAGGTGTCTATAGTTGTTGATCAGCTACACATAAGACATCCCCAAAATGCAATCCATGCCCAGAGTGCTCTGCTACCCTCCTCTCTGGCAAGTCACCAAGTCCATGTGGGTAAAATTCTTAGAAATGTTGAGGGGAGGGTGATGGGAAGGACAGGCTGTGATTGTGAATCAAGTTGGACAACATTTCTCAACTCTAGTGTTTAGAAGGGAAGGGAGATCACGGAAATGAGTCTGTCCTTGTATATTCAATGCCTTCCTTCCGATGACCTCTTTCTCTCTAGCTCTCTTAGGGGAAGTCGCCAAGGGTTCACAAGGTGACTTCCATAGAGGGTCCCCATTGAGGACTACCAGGGCTGAGTCCAGGGCCTCTCGCTTCAGAAAAGGTGAGAGCCTTAGAAAGGGAAGTGCCTTGGCCAACAATATCAAAGGCAGAATTAGATCAGAATCCAAATCGTCTGCTCCAAGTCCAGGGTGTGGGATCCACATCACAATGAGGAGACCCCCAGGTGTGTGGCAGAGTTACTGTGCTGGAGAAAAAGGACTGCTCTCATGGGTTTCTGCCTGACTTATCCCACTCCCCTCATGACTGTCATTCCTGGACATTGTTTTGCCTTTATCCACGGCTATCTGCCACTGACAAGGGGGATTAAATGAGCTCCTGGAAGGAATCAGGGGTACCCAGAAAGCCCTCCCTGATGCACAAGTAATGATTACCACCACTAAGGGTCAGCTGTGTACCCCGACCACAATGTATCATCACAACAACCTTATGTGTTAGATGCTATTATTAGTGCCAGTTTTCAGTTGAGGAAATGACTTACCTAAGATGACACAGACAGTAAACACTGAAACCAGAATCAACGTGCCTTCCACATTTCAGAGGCTATTGTGTGATGCTGCCCTCATTTCCTGAGGATGCTCGTTTTGGAGACTATTACCTTAGTAATCCTTACATTCAAACTATCTAGAAAGTACGGGCTTTGGAAACAGAATAAAGAACAAGAAAATCTACCTCTCTCCTTTTTCAAAGCACAGTAGGCTGAGCCAGGCAGAGGGTTGCTAGTTCCCTGCAGCTTTCCTGGCTGTCTTTAACTTGTGTTTAACTTGTGTTTCTAGAGCTCTGTGAGCAAACACAGTCTTGGGGTTTGGAGAACAGAGTAATGAGAGAGAGGAATGTGGGAAGGGACTGTGTGCTGAACTAAGAAACTGTTAAAATCTTTAAATATCTCTTGAACTTTTTCTTTCTTTTTTGCTTTTGGCTCCCTGCAATGTTTTTATGTTTAGAATCGGTTGCCACGAGTGGGCTGTTTTTAGCTGCCTGGTTCCTTCCCCTCCCATTTTAATTTTTTCCCCTTCCTTTTGCACATGCCCCAGCATGAAGTCTTTGGTTCTTATCTCACTCAGCAAAACATACCGAGGCTGATCTGAATGTGGATTCCCCAGGCGGTTCTCCAGAGTAAAACCTCAGCAATATTCAAGTCTCTGCTTAACCCTCTTTCACTGAGGATTAACCCCTGAAGTAACGTAGCCAGGGCTTCCTTCTGAGCCTAGAGAGGCATTCTCAGCTTTATGTAGAGAAGCGTTTGGTGTGAGTCCCTCCTCTACACGGCACTGCCTGTGTGTGTGATGAGAGTGTGCACATTCAACATTGATGGTGTTAAGTGAGGGTAAAATGAGGGCGCACAGGGCTTAGATATTGATCAACCTCCTCTGGCACAGACCTCGGCAGCGTTTCCCTTTTTCTGCTCTTCCCAGTCCTCACTTCAGCAGGCATTTCACAGTTCTCCTGGGGGCAGAGGGGAGGGAGGCAGGCAGGAGCAGTTTTGGCTTTCCTTGGGTAAGAGTTTCATTCAAGTGGGGGTGGACTTAACTTCTCTGTCAAGATTCTTATCACTTTTAGGGTTTCAGTAGAAACAGACTGTCCGGCTCAGACTTCTGTGAACAGCTGACAGCATTTCTATCCCAGGTGGGATTTGGAGATTCAAAACTAGGAAGTATTAGAATGAACAAGATTGATAAGAGGAACTGGGGGCACACCAACAACCTGTTTTAGACTTCTCTTGAAATCACCCTTTCCTTGCATAGTTTAGTGAAGGCTAGTCTGGCTGGTTGTTCGCTAGATACCCTAAATTGAATTTCCCCTTAAAGACAGGACCAAACCTCCACAGACCTGGCTTGGGTCTATTAATAGGCTCACAGTTTAACCTGTAAACTGTTTAAAGATTTCTGTAAGTGTTTCGCAGTAGAAAAAAAGGGGGAAAGCTTCATGCGTTCTCCCTCAAATCTCTGTTTCACTTTATAATGGTGTTATTTCAGGACAGTCTGTATGTAAGTAAATACAACAGATGAGCAAAGATTCGATTCCAGAGAACTTGCATTTAAACGCACACGCACTCTCCCATCCATTCTCCGTGGGCCCTTTGGGGTTGTGCTGACACGCCCGGGGTTTACCTGTCCACACTTCCGTGGGAGGGCAGGGTGTGGAGGTGTGAAGGGGGAGCGGTGTGAGGGGATGTGGGCGCGGGAGATAAAGGATGGGGCCAGGAGAGCCGTTACCAGGGTGAAAAGTAAAGCCAAAACAACCACCCTACATTTCCCACAGGACGCCTTTGGAAATCTGGTCAGGTCCAAAGCAAGGTCTCCGAGGATTCCGTATGGAATCCCAGGGCTCCAGGACGTGCCAGGGCGGGAGTACTTCCGAGGCCGCCCTTCGTGTTGTCCCAGGCCTTAGGGCAGGAGGATGAACTGAGTGAGACTTGGGCTTGGGGACAAGGAACCCAGCTGAGAGGGACTCGATTTTATCTGCAGCTCTGAGGGTGACTGCCCCAGACTACTCCCACAATCAGCAGGACTAGAGAGCGGGATGCTGCACCGCGCGCGCACGCGTGTGTGTATGAGAGAGAGAGAGAGAGAGAGAGAGAGAGAGAGAGAGAGAGAGAGATTGCCTGCGGCTCAGGCTCGAATCACCGAACTATGACCTTTGATCGGCTCTCTCCGAAGAGGCAGGTGGAAGCAGGTGTTTCTGCGCGTTGGCCGTGTTCCCACAGCCGCGGGAGCGCGCAGGTGTCCCTCCCAGGCAGGTGCGAAAGCCCACACCACACTCTTGTCCACATACATTCGTCCATCAGCAGCTGGGAAGGTCCCTGGTTCTGCCGCTCTCTTAGCAGAGATATTTGGGGTCGGAGAATTAGAACCGGGAAATAGTTTTCAAGATTCGAACCCTGCTGAGGCTTTGGCTTGGATCACTGGCCACGGGACCCCACCTTGGAGGACGGAGAGGATTTCTGCTGGGGTCTCCATTCCGGCTGTGGTCAGTGTGTCCCCACTCTGGGCGGTCCAGGTCCCAGCCTAATACGTTCTGGGCGCAGAAAAACACATGGAAGTTAAAGATGGGTTTTCCCTAAATATTGCCGGAGAGCGCAGCGACCACTCGCCTGGCCCGGTCGGATGGAGACCAAGGCACCTTTCCTTTCCTCTTCCCCTTGACCACTGGCTTCAGCCTCCTCCGACCCTCTCTTGGGGTGCCTCTGATTTCTCCAGGTCTCTTAGCTTTCCGTGTGCTTGTTGGTTTCACTGAGAATTCCCTGTCAACTTCACTTTGTGACTGTTAAAAATTCCGAACCGGTACGGTTCTATCCCTTGCCCACGCCTGGGAGTCGGGTGCCCAACGCGCCCGGAGGTGTTCTGCGTGTGCGCTCGTGTGCGGTGTGCCGGGCTGCGGGCTCCGGGCGCACGGCGCCAGCCGAGCGCGGCCCTCCGCGTTTGGGTTCATGGGCCGGCCAGCCTCTCGCGGTCCCCGCTGCGGAGGTCACACCGTGCGGAATACGGCGTGGATACACGGAAGGATGACTTTGGACGCCTCTCCCACACCAAAAGATGTGCCCCTACCCTGTCCCCTGCTTGAGAAGCAGGGGGCTAGCAGGGAAGGGGGCATTTCCGTGAAGGTCCAGAAAATGACCACGCCTTTTATTCTATTTATTTAAATTAAATCATAACTTTGTACATTGATGCATTTAACCACGCATTTTAGAGAAAGGTCGTGCCGGCTTCCTAGCCTCACCTAGACAGGGCCGCGGCAAGGCCCCGCCTCCGTCCCTTCCCCTCCCCCCTCCAGCTGAGGGAGAGATGCCAGCGCGGTGGAGTCATGCCGCTGGCTTGGGCACCATTGGTCATGCCTAGAACACGCAGCGGCGAGTACGCACATCTGGCAGTTCGCCCGGGCTGCGCCAGTCCTGATATGGAGAGAGAGGGCGGGCGGGTGTGTATCCTCGCCTGAGAGGATGGGAGAACGCGCCTTGCCTGGCCCCTCCCTGAGCTTGCATCATCATGCCCCCGCCCCCCGCCCCGTCGAGGCCCCGCCTCCTTTCCTCGCTCCGCAGGTTCTCTCGGGAAGCTATTAATAGCATTACGTCAGCCCGGGACTGGTAACCCAGAGTAAACGACTGCCAGCGAGGGCTATAAAAGGGGTGATGCAACGCGCTCCAAACCACAGTCGCACGCAGCCGGGCGCGCACTGCACAGCGCTCTCCCTACGCCGCCGCCGCCGGAGCGAACCCGCTAGCCCGCGCGCCGGCCGTGAGTTCTCGGTGCCCGCCCGCCGGCGGGACAGACAGACAACCGGACCCCGTCCCGACCCTGCCCGTCCTCCGGATCCTGGCCGCCCCGAGCGGAGATTGGAGGTGAGCGCTGGAAGCTGAGTGAGCGAGCGCGGCGCGGGCGGCTCGCTTTCGTTCCCTTTAAGCCCCTCTGGTTACCAGTACCCCGACCCCCGCTCCGACTCCTGACCCGCGCCCCTAAGCCTGCGGCTTCGCAATAACTCTGGCTGAACTTCGTCCAGCCACCGCTGCTCTTCAGCGCTTTGGAAAGTTTCCCGCAAAGTGAAAGAACTTTCTCTTTTGACTTGGGGCGCGAAAAGTTCCTGGTGACGGAGGAGGTCGGGCGTCCACTCCCCAACCGACCTCGGAGCGCCGCTTCTCACCACCGCCGTCGGCGCTTACTCACCCAGCAGGGAGAGGGCGAGAGGTGGGTGGGCGGTGGCGCGCGCGGGGGTCCCAAGCTCTCGGCTTGCTGTCCAGCCCTAGCCCTTCCCTAGCTACCCGGCACCGCCACTCCTAGGCAGATCGATCCCGAGATCCGCAGAGGGGCTGGGAGACCGGGGCTCTGGGAAGCTCTGTCCCAGGCGCCGAGAGCAATGAATGGGGAAAGGGCGGGCGGGCGCGGCCGCTGGGGGTCGCCCTGTGCACCCCGAGCGCTCGGCCACAGAACCGCGTAGGGAGCCCAGAGCGAAAGTTATTTGGGCTAAGTTTGGCTGTCCTGGGCGGAAGGCCGGGAGGACTCCCAGCACAGGCTAGTGGCTCCCGGCCCCTGGCTCCGCACTCTCCTGCGATTTTCGCTCATACCTGTATGACTCCTCGCTCCGGCTTTCCTTAGGGGGCGGGGGTCTGCGGATTTCTCTGCTTGGCGACCGTGGGAGACCCACCGTGGGGGAAAGCGAGGGTGTGGAGCCAGTTGTACAGATATTTGAGAGAACGGTTTTGTGGTTATGCCAGCACTCTGAGACCTTATACTGCCCTTGATGTCCTCAGCATCCTCAGCTGGGAAATATGGACACATAGACACTAGCCCTGTCCTCTGGAGAGCACGCTATCTGTCTGGTGGTTGGACCAGGTAACCATAAGGTCCTTTCTGGCTGAAGATTTTCAAATTTTAGAGTGATATAATTGAAACAAAAGGGGCCGGTGAGGGGAACTGAATGAGGTGTGTCTCCACCCAATGCCATTCAGTCTCCCAGACAGTGGGGGGACGAGGACTTCTCTGTGGGACATCTCATCCATGTGCCTGACTTTCTTCCCATTGGACTGTTTCTCCTTCTCTGCTTCTCCCTCGTTTTCATCTATCCTCTACTTCCTTTCCTCCTAACCATTTTCTTTTCCCTAATTTCATTGCATAGATCACACCTGCTGTCTTACAAATAAAAGAGTTACTAAATTACTAAATTTTTGAGGGACCTAGAAGAAAAATGAGAGATAGGAAATCTGGATGTTCTCCCAATGTATGCCTTTCAGTGTGGGCACAGTCACATTTTCTGTTTGGAGTTTCTGTCTCCCCAACTTAAAATGAAGGTGAAATTGGTATTAGCGTTCCTCTTGTTTTGCAGTTAGCATTTGTTGTAGAATAATAATGCTACAACATATAGGCTCTTGCTCGGAGGTTATTTGGTCCATGATGGGGTAGGGTAGGGGCTGTAGGTGTTGTTGTCTGGATAGTTTTGGAGACAGGAAAAGAAGGCAGTGCCCTAGGCCCACAGCACCCATCATGTGTGGCAACTCTGGGAGCCTTTAAACCTCTCCTGTTATAACCCCACCCTTCCCTCTCTCTCTTCCTCCTTGCTCTTTAGCCTCACTCATTATTATCTAATTTCTTTCTCTCCATGGTTTCTGCTGTAACCTCTCCATATCTTACTCCTGTCAAAGTCTCCTCTGTGATCCATGCCATGTGCTAGGACTGCTGGCCCCTCATCTTCCTGGCTGGTGGCTGTGTTCTCACACTTTACCTCCATGGTCGATGACACCAAGTGATGCATTGGGGATGGAGTGAAAGGAACAGTGGGTGGGTCATCAGCAGATCGGCAAGGGTCGGGTCATTCACCACCCTTGGGCAAGTCACTTTACCTCCCCGGACCTCAAATTACTCAATTACAATATGAGGATCTGCCCTAGATGGCTCTAATACTGGCTGTTCTATGATTCCCATTTGGAGGATTCCATGATTCTTTCCCTTGTAAAATGAGCTGGGCATGGAACAGGGTCAGTAGCTCCCAAGTGTTACCCGGCAAGGGGAGGAGGAAGGACACAGGACACCACAGAAACTTTTCAAGGGAGGAATGGTTTCATGTGTGAGAATTCCTTCTCTCTCAAGTACTTAACACCAGAGGAGAAATGCTGGTGTCAGCTAATAGCCGGGTGAAATTTACCTGGTGTGTCAGGAACCTAGGGGTTAGTCCAAGCTCAGAAAAGGCTCTAACTCACCTGAATTTCTTGAGGGTTCCAGTTAATTCCTGACTAATTAAGTTCAGGGCTTAATTGAACTGACAATAACAGAATGAATTTCTCCTAAAATGGGGAAAGTGGAATTACAGTGATGACAGGTACTCAGTGTGCATGTTAATTTCACGTGTTCTTCCCAACAGCCCTTTGAGGGAGTTAGGGAAGACATGGACAGTTTATGGGCAAGGAAACTGAAGCCCATAAAGCCGTGGTGGCTTGTCCGTGGGTGCTCAGCTTGTGAGTGGTACTCTTTGGCCATGAGGCCCACCCTTCCACTTGTAACCTTCAGTCTGGCTGAGAGAAAGACCAAGATATGAAGAGTTAATGAAAGACCAATATTGACTTCTAGTACCATAAAATGGTTAGTGAGCACTGCTTAGTGGAAACACATGAAAATTAAAAGTGAAAATTCAATGTAGTTGTAGCTACTAGGAAATAAATCTGGGAGCTGAATTTCCAGTTAAAGAAATACACGAGAAAAGTTTCACTTTCTTAAAAATGTGAAACTACCAATGATGTGACATAATTTCTGATTGGAAATAATGAAGCAGACCAAAATGCAAGCTCTTTGTAGAAGGTGTGAACAATTTTATAATCAGCTCAGATCATCTGAGGCTCTCCCCACCCCAAACAATTTTTTTTCTTCAGTAAAGGGGATGTTAGAGGGTCTCAACTTTCTGAAAAATTGTCTGGAGATTTTGCTTCATTTCCTTGTGGGGCCTCAGCCTGAGTCTAGGCTGAAGCATATCTTAAGAGGCTGAATAAAGGAATAACTGGAAAGTTTCCCAAGAGACTGAGATTTTGCCTAATGCAGAGAAAGTCCAAATCTCTACACATATATCTGCTTTACTTTCTAAAAAGCTTTTAACATTGTTACAAGCCATTTCTGTCCCCCAAAAGCCCACCCAATGCTTTTCATAAAAGCATTCCATGCCACTGACGTTCTTCAGTTTCCTTCATCAGACCTGCTGACTTTACATTGTGGGGGGTGGAGGGTGCATCCCAAAAAGCAAACCCCAAGCCCAGATAGCTCATTAATAAACTTAGTTGGGAGGCAAAATGGAACTATATTCAACAATGGTAGAATTCAAACTACCAGTCCTCCAAACAAAGGCCACCCCAGTGGTGGCTCTGAATTCTATCCCTGAACTATTAGGTTTTTAATAAAGTTGGAAAGAGAGGGGAAACGTGAATGCATTGGAGAATCTTAAGCCTCTGGCTTTAGAAGGCTACTTTCTCAGAGTTATCACCTGACAAAGAAAAGCAGCCTCCCAGCATCCTAAGATTATAGAATTAAATTGTGAGAAGAACTTGAGTCCTGACTCATGACGCAGGACTTTGGGAAAAGAATTACATACATTTCCTGAGTTTCTTTGACTAGTCAAGGGTGGCACTCGTTGGCCTGGAATTCTTGCCTTCCTCAGTGTGTCTCCCATCTCCAGGAGGAGTCAGAGGTCAGGGTGTTCTATTCAGAAGCATTTGAGATCAAAGAGGGCGACATCCACCCTCCCACCTGGACCTCAGAGAGCTAGTCCTGGACGGGAGAGGTTCCTGGGAGGCCCCGTAATAGTGTAGCTCCTAGTTGAAGACTGATTTCCAGGGAATATTCATGTATTGTTTCTTCAGTCCCTCATACAACTCCATGGAGAAATAGGGTGATTGTTATTAGCACTTTTTACCAGAGAAGAAAAGGCCACTGGGAGGCATAGTGATGACATGGAATGGACTGCACTTCAGACTGGGGTCAGGGGATTTTTTGGATAAAGATGCACTTAAACATGCTCCCAGAATACGTTTAAGCAGCAGCCTGAGCGAGCATCTGGGATATGAAGATGACACTTCATTGAACAGGTGCTCCCCATGGGTCTTTGCCCAGTCTACTCCCCATCACTTCAGTTTCAGGCCCTCTACCCCAGTGCCTGCACACTCTCCCCAAATAAATTTGCCCTATTTGGGTTTTTTTTTTAACAATATAAAATATTTGGTTTTGTGATGCATAATAATATTTGTTTTTACAATGTATAAATGAAGGGCATGGATTCTGGAGCCAAACTAACCTAATTCCAAATCCTTATGCTGCTCCATATTACTATTATGACTTTGGGCAAATTACTTAGCTTGTCTGAGTATCAGTTCCCTCATCTATAAAATGGCACGAGGACCTAACTCACTGGGTTCTGGTGAGGATTAAATGATATAGTGCACATAAGGTTTCTGGGGTGAAGGAGGCACTCCTCACCTGTTAGAGGTGTGCCTTGTCTGGCTGGACTTGGCTAATAAACATTGATCTATCTCCTGATTGAGAGAGATGCTCCAGTGGCCTTCCTGTCCAGACAAGGCCCTACTCTCATTTCCCCTTGAGAACTGACTGCAGGGATGAGGGAATGGTCACTGGAGGGAGGACATGGCAGGGAAAGACTCATGGGGAACTATTCCAAATTATAGTCATGGCACTGTTACTATTTGTACCCTTTATTTTCCTTTTGTCATCCCTTTGGGCTCACTGAGCTATAGAATGATAGAGAGAGACGGGACCTTGGACCTCAGAGGCCATTTGATTCAACCGCCTGTGTTTGTTTCATTCATTCTGTTGGGCAGTGTACAACTGGTCAGCAGGCACTTTAAGCCAGGTGCTGGGCCAGGTCTAGAGTAAAGCGACAGTAGAAATGCCAAACCCTGCTCTGGAGGAGCTCTCCGCCATCTGCCAGATGCAGGCTGAGTGTCAGCCGAAGCCAGTGGCCCAAGTCACTGCTCTTTAGAGGCAGAGCCACTCCAAGGTCTCCTTCTGCCCCCAACCCGAGCCTCTCCTTACACCACAGACCTGAATAACAGCCTCAGAATGTCCAAATCTTAGCTTCTCACTTTGCCCTTCTCGAAGGTCTTTTATTCACCCTTAACCTTAAAAATCCTCACCCCTTGTCCCCTGCCAAGGACAGGGGTAAAGAAACACACCTGGCGGCTCGGCGCCTGTGGCTCAGTGGGCTAAGGTGCCAGCCATGTACACCTGAGCTGGCGGGTTCGAATCCAGCCCGGGCCTGCCAAACAACAATGACGGCTGCAACCAAAAAATGGCCGGGCGTTGTGGCGGACACCTGTAGTCCCAGCTGCTTGGGAGGCAGAGGCAAGAGAC
>CAUYRH010060534.1:0-62249 GCA_963574655.1 Perodicticus potto
TACCCTATAATGTGACTAATTTGGGAACCAATGATAAGCAATCTGTTTTCCTCTCCAACAGCCTAACAAATCAGCAAGCAGAACTAGCTCAAACAACTCTCTGATTTGTTTATTAATATTCCATTGGAGAATAAATGAGTAACTAAAATTTTCACAGTGATACTCTTATAAGTCCTCAAGAAAAACTAGAGTGCACCATAAAGTTTATTTTTATATAACCTTGTTTACTTTTTGAATTCCCTTGGGTTTTCACAGATTTTGCACTTGGATACTTCAAATATGTTTATTGAGTTAACGTAAAAAGCCTTTAATGATCATAAGATCCAAATCCCACCATTGGAATTGCTGTTAGGTACAGTATTTTTACACATGACAAAAATGAGATCCAGAGAACAAGTTAATATAAATCACATATAGTTAACACCTGTTGATCTTCTGAACATGCAAACTGATGGTTTTTCTATTTTTATGTTCTGACTTATTTGCAGCATGAACTTAAAAGTCTTGAGATTTTCTAAATTCAAAATGTACAAAATTAGATAGTATGAGAGCAAATTAATCAAGAAATCAAAATGTGGTTGTAGTTGGTGCCTCCTAGTCCCAAAGTACATAAAACTTTTTTAAATAATTAACAATTTTTAATCATTAATAGATAATAGCCAAAGAATTACCTACCAAAATTTTAAAACATGGAAGAGTATAGTTTTTCATTTCTTTTGAATTAAAAAACCCTTTTATTTAATGTTTATGTTTATGCTTTTAAATTCACTTCTGCTAGAGGAGTGTTATAGCATTCGGGAAAAATAAAATGGAAAACCATATCCTTCCCTGTAAGTGTGGAGTCAAAATGTCATGGGAAGGTTGTAGCTTTTAGAAAAGGTGGTTATTAATCTTGTCACATTTCAAGCATTTTGATGATTCAGATTATTGTCTTCAACATTCTTTCTTAATTATTTGTGTTATAACTATACTTTTGAAACTATCAGGAGCTGGTCATGAAAAACAAACAATAAAATCAACTAAAGCGCAGTGCCATTTTTGTCACTCCAGAAACAAAGTTTGTCTTAGAAGTATAAGCTGTAACAAAATCTGTTTTATTTCAAGCATTCAGCTTTGGAAAGATCATCTCACTTATAAAGAAGGAAACAATGGCTTGCCTCAGGCACTTAGATCTTTTCAAGGGAAAAAGTAGTAGCAACAAAAATATACAAGTGTCTACCAAGAAGAACGAAAATCATTTTACAACAAAGACATTTGCAGAAGAATCTTTATTGCCGTCCAATTCATAACTGCCAACTCAAGGAAGCAACCCAAATGCCCACAACCCATGAATGGATCAACAAATTGTGGTGTATGAATACCATGGAATACTATGCAGCCATAAAAGGATGGAGACTTTATATATTTTATGTTTACTTGGATGGAGTTGAAATATATCCTTTTTAGTAAAGTATCTCAAGAATGGGGGATAAAAGTATCCAATGTACTCAATATTATTATGAAACCAATATAAAAACACATCCTCTCACAAATGGCAGAACACTAATATAGTATAACAAGGGGGAAGGAGGCAAAAGGAGGCAGGGGAAGGGAGAAGGTGTTTATTGGGAGGAGGGAAGGCATTTGAAGAGATCTCCACTAATGTGCACACTGCAAGGGTACATTTCTAAACCACTAAGAGTAAACTGTAAATGTCTTACCACAAAAAGTAAGTAAGTGAGGTGATGGTTATATTAATCTGTATGAGTTAAGCATTCCATATTATATATCCAATCATCACATTGTACCCCCAAAATGTATACAGTTAGGATTTAATAAAAAAAAATAAATAAAAAGAAAGATTCATAATTAAAAAAAATACACAAGTGCCTTATCCTTCCTGTTGGGTAATTCTGTTTACTCTTTTCAGATTAGATCCTTTCATCTGAGAGGAAGAAATGAACTCTAAGACTTAAGCACCTGTCAAGCTGTTCTGAAAGTCTTCTAAGGCTTTGGGATGCCTTAGATTAGGACGCTAAAAGGAAATCAAACTAAGTTCATATAAAAACTACTTTAATTCTATATTTCCTTCTGATTGACAGGAAGCAAATTAGAAGTCTTGAGATCGTTACTATCTGGGGATGATTCAGTTGGGATTCAAAATGGAAGCTGGTTGTTATCTCACTTCATACACTTCATGGTCACCATTCCAGGAACAATCTAGAACTTGGGAGGAAAAAAATCCTACAGCATTTTATGAAATTCACCAATGCTTTTGAATATAGAAAATTACATATTGAGAGAGAAAAAGGGGCAAAAATCTGTCTTGTATAAATTAATACAGCTGAATATAGCCTATTCTAAAAATGTTTGTTGTAATAAATTTCTAATTATACAAAACAATTATCATTTATTAATGCCATAGTTAACTTATTTTTAAATTATTCACTCAGACTAAGTTAAATGAGAAACTACTTTGTGCTATTCACTCTAATTGATGTTGCTAATTCAGTGGTAGCCATCACAAAACTTGTTTTCAAATGGAATAATCGAGTGTGTATTAAGCATTTAACAAAGTCAACACTTAAGAAAGTTATCAGTAAACATTACCAATATAATAATAATAATAATAATGGATATTATTATTATTATTGGAGTTCTCCATGGGGATAAAATAAGAAATCTGATTTTTGACAGGGAACATTTATTTATTTATTTTTATTTTTATTATTTTTGAGATAGAGTCTTTCTCTGTTGCCCTGGGTACAGTACCGTGGTGTCAGCCTAGCTCACAGCAACCTCAAACTTCTGGGCTCAAGTGATCCTCCTGCCTCAGCCTCCCAAGTAGCTGGGACTATAGGCATGTACCTCTACCCCAGGCTAACTTTTCTATTTCAGGTAGAAACAGGGTTTTGGTTTTGCTCAGGCTGTTGTCAAACTCTTGAACTCAAGGAATCCTCTTAGCTCAGCCTCCCAGAGTGCTAGGATTACAGGTGCGAGCCACCATGCCTAGCCCAAGACAGGAGAATATTTCAATTCACACTTAAATAGGTAATTACTGCACATCTATGTAGTGCATTATTACAAATAGGATTTATGGGCTATGTTGATAATTCAGGAGATGAATTATCATTTAAAGTATTTATTGGGGGTGCTTTTAAAAAATGAATGTCTATGGTAAGGAGAAAAAGGCCAGTAGAAAAGAGAGAATAATTGGCTATAAAAAAGTCATAGGCTTCCTCCAGTTTTCTGGGAGTGCTCGGAAGCTCCAGTGTCACTTCAGAGTTGTCAAAAGTGGTGACAATGGGTAAAGCTATTCTAGTCATTGCATTAACAAGTCATTGGTTGTAGGCAGTTAATGGAAATGAAGCAAGACCTTGGGGGAGGTGATTACCTTCAGACAAGATAAAATCCTTGAGAAGGGCGGTAGATGAAAGCCTTAGCCAATAATAATTTCCCAGGAGAATTTTTCAGTCTGAAAGCAGATCTAGACAACACAGCAAATTACACACTACAGTTCACCCTTTATGTTGGTTAAATTTTTATGTTTATGTTTTGGGAGTAGCTTCTCCAGGATCCATGATGGTGTTCTGAGGGAAACAAATTCTGAGAAGAAGATTTATGAAAAAAACTATAAGACCCAAGACAGAGCTGAGCATAAGGCCACAACCAATAGTCCACGTTTCCTACTTCAGTACCATTTCTAGATCTAGCTTGGTCTGTTCCTCTGTTAATTTGGATGACGTAGCTAGTAGGGTGACACAGATCCTTGTTGTGAAGGATCTGAGTCCTGCGCACCATGTCATTCTCAGGACATGCCGGCTACATTTGCGCATTTGTTATGAAAATTGGTGACAAAAATAAAATAAGGCCCTCAAGTCAATCAAGTGAGATCTAAAAACATTTCTCTTAGAATAAGCTGAACTAAGCTTTAGTTCCTATTTAGAATACATTTTCTCTTATTCCCCCTTATTTCCTCTTTATTTCTTCTTTGGAGTAAAGCTTAACGAAGATTAAGTTTACTTTAGTTTTGTTCCAGTTTCTGTGTGAAGAACAAATTATAGGCAGGCAAGGATGAAAGTGGAAGAGCCACAGAATGGGAAAGAATATGGGGATGCGAGCCAAGCTGGTTGTCAAATAGGTGGGAAAATTCTGCATGTGTTTGGATGATAGAGCCAAGAATTTTGTTGACAGAGTGAATGCGAGTCATAAGATGAGTATCAGAGATGACCATGATTATTTTCTAAAATGAGAACAACTCGAGAACTCTATTTTGTGGAATAAAGCTGATTTTATTTACCAAAAAGTTTCTCTTAGAAACAAGGTATTCTGTGCTCCTAGAGAGTGGGATTTCTAGTTCAGCAAAATATCTGCTGATAATACTAAACCATATTTTCTAGGAATATCCTGTACCAACCCGTTGGCTGATATCACGTGCCATCATATGCTGGATCTACTGGCCAAATGCACTTCAAAAGAGTTTTATTAATAGAATAGGCAAATTCACAAATGAGCCCACTAGACTTCATCGGTTTTATTTCTTATCAGTTTTTCACTTATACTTTCTGCTCTGGTAGTAAAGAACAGATTGGATTACCTGGAAAGCTCACCTCTATGCAAAATTCTTCATCCCTTACAACCTGTCTTTGACACTATGATGTTGATTCCTCCAGAAAATCTTTTATCACATCTCTACCTCCAGTCTTTCCTCAAGTTCTCGTGGTATTGAGTACTGACATATTTAATGGCATTTTTCTGATTGTATTGCAATTAAATTATCTCTCTAGAACTAGAGATTCCTGAAGACAGACAATTAATCAGTTCAAAAATCCCTATTTTAATACCTTGGACATTTTACGGTATAAAGAAAGCATCCAACAAATGGTTTTTAAATGTTTAGGTGACTCATATTTGATTTTTAAAGGAAAGATTACTTTCTACTTCACAGTGGATTGGGTAAAACACTTGGGAGTAAATCTAAAACAGGCGTTTAAACTTAATTGTTCAAAATAATTACCTAAAAAAAGTCATCAAAAATCAAGGTCAATGAACCACATTTCTGGGGACTCTGGTTGTGTGTTTCAAGTGGGGCCACTTGATGTAGATATTTGTGAGACTCACTGGCATAAGAGAGAAAAAAACCTCCTATCTAACCAAGTCAAGTAGCATAATTGGCAGATGAAAGTATAAAGAGGAGACAAAAAATCTGAATCCTTATTTTTAGTACAAAAGGTCAAAATGTATTTATAGCAAAAATGCCAATAAAAGGAGCTACAATAAACTCCATTATTACTAATACATTAAAATACATGCCAATTTCACATTCTTGTAGCTACATGTTTAAGAGACTTTATTTTGAAAAGTCCACTTAGACACAATTTATTGAAAGTTCTATTTTTTACACTTTTGAGCCATCAAACTATTTATAATTATATAAGAAATTTTAATCTTGAGGTTATTGCTCAATGTATTTGAGCTGAGATCTTAATTTTAATGAATTTCACAATAAGATAACTGTTTTTAAAGGACTTAACTTTTCAAACTCTAAAAGATAGGCTTTTAACTTAGAAATCAGGTACATTTCCATCAATTTCTTTTCCTATGGCGAGGCATAAATGTCAGCACTCGCCATATAAATTTATGGCTTGATTTCTGTTAAGCTTGAATTGTCTTCCTATTGCTTTGCTAAGAAAAAAAATAATAGTTTTTTCTAGAGGAAAACATTCCTAAAACTGGAGTGTTTTTCAAATCTATCTTTGAACAAGGAAAGAACTGACAAGTATAACCATCCACAGTGAAAACACCCAGAGAAATATTAGATTCTTCATTTTTTTAGCAACATAAGAAGACACGAAGCTAAAATGTCTGCAGGAAAAATTGAAATGCTGTATGTGTTAATATTTCTATTTCTATTGTATTAGTCAGTTCTAAGTAAATGCCCTTGGGGCTTTCAGTTTACTTTAGTACAGAAAATGCTACCTGTACACATCATGTCTTTGGGAGTTATAAAAATATATTGCAAGGAACTTTTTTTTCTCTAAGAAAAGATCTCACATTTCCCTTGAACTATCTTGAATTGCCAATAAATTAAACTAAACTTGTAAATATGTGGACAAGTGTCGTGAACCACTCAGATATGAGTGTTACCCAAATTCCTTTCAGGTACATTTTATTTATTCTACTACACTAGCAGGCTTCATGCCTCTATTCTGAGGCAAACGATCATTTAGCAATGTACCACCATCATATATTGCTATAAAACCCCAAATAAGCAAATGGGAAATGGAAGTAGAATTTATGATGAATCTCTCAGTTCCTCATTTCATTACTTTTGGCTTATCAAGGCAGACTTCAAATGGCTTTCCTGAATCTAATGCCTCCCCACTTTATTTCCTTCTGTAACTATAGGCAGATTAATCCTCCTAAAACTCCACTTGTTCATGTCACCTTATATTTAAGAACCCATATGACTAATCATTACTTATAACCTAAAGAATATGCTGCATTCTTTCCTGGCTATGCATTTAATCTCACCATCTACTCACTCATTCATATTATGGATGCTTATTGAACTTTGAGGTTGATTAAAAAACATGGCCACAATATTCTGCAATGTCTTCCATTAAGAAGTGGCATTGGTTTTCCAAACCTTTGGACCTGGGCTGATGACAGACGTGACCAGCTTTGATCAGTATGTGCTGCAGAAGGATATTATACAACTTCTCAGGCGAGGGTATAGGAGTTTCCCAGATTCTGTGTTTACCTTTTTGGGTGTTTTTTTTATTATTATTAAATCATAGCTGTGTACATTAGTGCAGTCAAGGGAGTACAGTGTGCTGGTTTCATATACAATCTGAAATATTTTCATCAAACTGTTTAACATAGCCTTTGGTGGGGCTACACATACGGTGCATCTTAGAAGGGTACAGGCGAAACTTACTAAATGCAGAATACAAATGTCTTCATACAATAACTAAGAAAATGCCATGAAGGCTATGTTTACCTTCTTGGAATGTGGCCCTGAAAATACCCCATAAGGAAGACAATCTAACCTGATAGAGATGAGACGCCATCTAGAGGAGAAATGAGGCATCCTTGCTGACAGCCACACCAGCTGCTGGGCAAAGGTAAGGTTTTGCTCCAACATCCAGCTCAGCTGACCCTTCACCAAGTGCAGCCACCGGAGTGAGCCCGGGCAAAACCCGCAGAGAAACTGCCCACTTAATTCCCCAAATTTTTAGGATGATAATAATAGTACAATTTAGTTTGAAACCATTGAGCATTCATTGGTATACATTACATCAGGCATGTGCTAGACACATTTCAAGATGCCAGGTATTATTTAATAAAAAAGGTAGAAAAGGAGCTTCATTTCATAGACTTTAAAGTCTAGGAAGCAGAGAAGAAGAAAAATAAATAAATAGACAAAAAATGCCACAAATAAGCATATCTAGTAGTGACACCTTTTGCACAGAGAATTTAAACAGGTTAGAAAGAGACAGTCTGAAGTAAGGAGAGCCCGTTCTGAGGTAGTAAATGAGGGCTCTAGGCCTGGGCCAACCCTGTAAGAGTCATAGTTCAAGGTCATATTGTTTTAATTTTGTTTTTGTTGTTACTGTTTTGCTTTTCATAAATGTGAATGCTTTTAAGTGAACATACCCCCTTTATTTAGCTCACAAGCTCCCTTACTCCGTAGTTCTTATGTCTAGACTCTTCATATATATTTTATGCATCTGACTCTGAGGTTTCCTTTTTGCCTGTAAGGTTTTGGTTTGTACAATTCCCCCTAAACAGACCACGGTGTTTCTTTCTCTCTACTTCCCACAGCCCAGCTTCTCCTTTAAGACTCAGTTAAAATCTCATTCTGCCAATAAAGCTACTTCTTCATGGCCACAAGCTTAACCTCAAAAGGACATTCTCTCTTTGAAACTGTAAAATAGAGATTGTATCTCTCAGTAGAGGGCATAACATCTCTCATGCTGGTTCTGGTGAATGTTAGAGGCAATTTATATAAAGTGCCCGGCATAGCTCCTGGCATAGCACAATCAAATAATGATAGAAATCATTATCATCACCACCACTACCACCACCATCATCATATTTAATCCCTTGTTCATTTAAATTTTATGAATTTAGTGCCCTTAATGCAGCAATTATGGTGCTAGGTGCTGTGAAAAAAGAAATGAATTACCTCTCTATCCTAAAGAATTATGTTCCTCACCCAAGGTAACAATCATAATCAGTCCAGCATTTAGTTTTTGTTTTTGTTTTTTTTTTTGTAGAGACAGAGTCTTACTTTATCACCTTCGGTAGAGTGCCGTGGCATCACACAACTCACAGCAACCTCTAACTCCTGGGCTTAGGCGATTATTTTGCCACAGCCTCCTGAGTAGCTGGGACTACAGGTGCCCGCCACAACACCCGGCTATTTTTCTGTTTTGCAATTCAGCCAAGGCCGGATTTGAACCCACCACCTTCAGTATATGGGGCCAGCACCCTACTCGATGACCCACAGGCACCACCGCAGCACTTGGATCAGGATGCCGGGGCCCTGTGCTTTGGAGGACCCCTATCTCTCCCTTTCCAAGAGGTGCAATCCTCCATGAAGCCCAGAGTCCACAAGGCCAAGAAAACGTGCGCACTCACAAGCCCCTCCTAGACCAGGACTGCTCAAATTAGCTATGGTGAAGAACCAGTTTTTCTTTTGTCCTTTAATTTCCAAACTGCTGTGAACAAATACTTTTATAAACTACAGTAAAAAGTAATTACCAGAGAAATGAAATTTTAAAGGTAGACATAAAAACACAGCTCCAATTTTTTTATTATTAATACCAATACATTAAATTACTTTGCCAAATTACCATCGATGTTTCTGCCCTTATCTTGTTGGAGACAATAACAAACTGCCCACAAATGTGCAATAGTCAGTAGAATGCATTTTGAATAGCAAAACTGTAGTAAAAACTAGCTAGGATCTAGGTTCTTATGACCCCAGAATTCAATCCCTAAATAAGCAACAAGTAACAGATGTTTGGTTTAAGTGACCACAGTAGAAAGACAAAGGACAGAATGAATTTAGGAATTACTATGGAGGTGGAAATCTAGAATGTCACTTTCTGCCTATAATATTATTTGATTCTTATTCAACTTTAAACCAAAATATTTTTTGTGCCTCTAAAATGTGGCAAGAGTTGGCATGTATTTGTGCTTAGAGCCAAATTAGTATAGGGCCTCACTGATAATTTAGACTATTCCAAGTTTCTACTCCTTCGCCATTCCTATCATTTCTTTATTTTTATTTATTTATTTATTCATTAATTCATTTATTTTGAGACAGAGTCTCACTTAGTTGCCATTGGTAGAATGCCTTGCCATCACAGCTCACAGCAACCTCAAACTTTAGGGCTCAAGTGATTCTATTGCCTCAGCCTCCCAAGTAGCTGGGACTATAGGTGCCCGCCACAATGCCTGGCTATTTTTAGAGACAAATTCTCTCTCTGGCTCAGGCTGGTCTTGAACCTGTGAGGCCAGGCTATCCACCCACCTTGGCCTCCAACATGCTGGGATTATACGTGTTAGCCACTGCACCCTGCTTCATTTCTATATTTTTATTTTGTCTATACCATATGTACATTCTTAGCTCTTCGCTATCTTGACCGTAGTAACTACCGTTTAGTCTTTGTAAGCCCCTGTATCACACACTACTAATTCTTTGAGGACAGTTAACATGGAAGGTTACGAAAAGCAAAAGGTTATGATCCCTTAAAAGTGTCTCAAATGTGTTCCAGAATGCCGTGATATTTTAAATACCCCTGGGAAATACCATAACATCTGCTGGATGCATCAAAAACTATTAGATCTAAGCAGTTATAATTTCAAAATGAGATCAAACTGCTTTTTTGTATGTGTAACATCATAACTATGCAAAACTTTTTTGGAGGTTGCTGAGATAAAAATTAAGCATCACATGAAAATCCTCATGGAACAAAAACTATGGTGCTCGATACTAACCAGATTAGAAACTTTGAGAAGCTGTGTAGTGTGCATAAGTGCACACCTCTCCAATGTAAGTGACTATGTATAAATAAAATAAAAATAGCTTTCTTAGAATTTACGTTTATTATTTCTTAAATAGTTACTATGTTGAGAGGGCATAAACACTAAGATTCTTGGCTATAACTACTTAGTGATAAGTGAAACTGTCTGCCATGTCTTCTGTACTAGGGCATTGCAAAAAAATTAGTTGAAGGGTTATGGTGCCACAGACAGAAAAGACTGGGCATCTCTTGTATAAGATATTTAAATCCCAAACTTAGAACCCTCCATTCTCTTACTCTTAGGCCTTTGCAAAGCTCTCTGAGCCCTGAAGGAGAACTGCCAAGATGGCTACTGGTGTGCTGATTAGTGACCTACCACATCGTCACATGAGAGGCAAATGTGGGTGAGCTATATTGGGGGAAGTTCATTGAAATGGAGGACAACATGAACTGCCGGATGTTCACAGTCACAAGTCATGGCCAAGTAGCACAGTCGGTGCAAGGTACATCCTTGGCAGCAAGATGCACCTTCTGATTTTGCCTGACCTGCAGAAAAACGAACCCATGTTAAAAAGCATGAAAGATAAAAATCAAGGCTAAGGGGCTGGCAAGAGAAAGGTGCTATTCCAAAGGCCCAAGGGACTGCAAAAGGAAGAGGATGTGGAATGGGACTTGGAAACACCTTCCAGAAGTGAAGATAATTTTCTCTATTGAACAGAACTTTGCCCTTTTTGGTTTTAATTTGTCTGTGTTTATGGGAGCGGATGTTTGTGTGTATGTCGTAAGTTTTCTTTTGATATCTTTTGTCTTTACACTGGGGAAATGTTAAAATAAACTAGATAAATCTGGTTGTTTCATTTGCTTAAAAATATATGTTTAAATCTCATCTTTATTAGTGTTAGCAAGGTCTTGGTCAAGTTACTATATTGCTAAATTTCAGTAAGGATAAACTCAAATAATTCTTAGAACATTGTCTGGTATACAGTAAGCTCTTAACAAGTGTTAACTTTTGTTATTATATTCTGTTTTTTCATTTTCAACTCCAGTTCACATTTTTTAAGGCACAAAGTACTTCTTAAATCATGTATCAGAGCTGATGCTTTGTGACTTAAAGAATCATTTCAAGATAATAATTTTTATTAAAAAATATAGTGTATTCTAACAGAAGTTACAGATACCCCATCTGTCGGTTATAGCAAGTGGTAATTCGATGAATGGATGCACAAGACTACATTTTTCTTGTTTTGCCATTTTCCACTTTATTTGAAAAAGGAAGCTTTAGGGAAATTGGCAGAGGTGCTGCTAAGAACACAGCTGGGTAGAAATAGATCATGAACAAAGCTATAAAAAGATAGTTTCTCTGTTTGTCTGAATCTCTCAGCTACATGGTTAGTGATGCCTAACAAGGTAGACTAAAAAATGCATATAGAGGTAGCTTTATGGAACGACAGGCGGGATGCCATTAGTATGAGTGCTTTTTTCTCCAGCCTCAGGTAAAAGCAACTGCTTGATTGAAACCCTTTCCCAGGAGTGTATAAAGCAAGTGGAAGTGGAGAAGCTGAATTGATATTCAAGCTGGCTTCCAGGTGGGAGAGGTGGGGAAGGATAACCACAAAGCACTCTCCACACTAGAGCTGAACCACTGCCTCCTGCTTAGGTGTCCTCTTTCTTTGCAGCTGTCTCTACATATTTGCCAAACAAAAAGTGCCCTAAAGTAATGCTCTAGCAGAGCCTCTCTTTTCCTCCCACTGCCATACTTCCTTAAATGTCCTCTGTCCTCTCAAGTTGTACATACACAATATGTGGTTGTCATGCCATTGCTTCTATAACATGTCCCTTTCTTGACTTTCTCTAGCAAGGGTCAGCAAATTATTTTTGTGATGGGTGAGAGATTAATACTGTAGGCTTTGTGGACCACTAGCTTCTGTTACTCAGCTACTGCAGTACAAAAGCAGCCATGGACAATACATATGCAAATGAGCACGGCTGCATTTTAATAAAGCTTTATTTACAAAAGCAGACTGTTGGCTGGATTTGACCCATGGGTCATAATTTGCCAACTCCTTTTCTAAGGTATGAAAAAGTAAGAATCTCAATGATTGGGATGAAGACTCAAGTGAACTTAGGATATGAGGATGTTAGAAAGATTTGAGAAATAGTAAAAACTGAAAATCAAGAAGCCAATCATTAATTTAATTCATTTTTTTCTTGCAAATTGTACTGCTTGCATAGTCAGACTATTTCCTGACATGTGAAGGAGCTCTTTTCTTTCTCTTTCTTCTCATTTATTCTTCCCAAACAGTAGAGCAGTAGTTTAATCTGATTACTAATTCTAAAAGGAAAACATGGGTATGTATAGTTCAGCTTTTCTTCTTGCATTGTAGTTGGGAGCAAGTCACTCCTGGCAGCTTTTATTCTTTGCTTGTGGAATGGGGTCAGGGTCTTCCAGGCCATGTCAATTAGCCTGGTTTTAAGTGTAAATTTTAGGGTGTTCATTGCCTGTAGATATAAGCCACGTTTTCTACCTCCAACTTTATCAATAATAAGGGTGATAATTTTGTCCCTGTGTGGCTTAGTCCTTTATCTTATTTCCTAATCAATGTAGACTGAGGTGGGAAAGTGGGATACTCTCTAGTGAGCTGACTTAGAGACCTCAGAATTGAACACAATAAACACGGGCAGTGCTCCATAGCAACCACAGGGGGAAATACATATGTCTTGAGAAAATTAAAGACGTGTATAAACTGGTAAGGATGAAGGGTAAAAATCAAAATAGCCAACAGACAATATCACAGATAAATATCTATTCTTGGGAGTGGGAAGGTGGCTTTAATAGGCAGAAAGAAACTCCACAAGGAAGTAACATTTAAGTTGAGCTACAAAGGAAAAGTACTCAGAGACCAAAAGGTATTCTGAGTATTAAAAACAAAAGGGCAAAGGCCCTGGTTACAAAAAAGAGCACATCATATTCCATGGGCAGAGATAAGACGTGAGGGATGGTAGCAAAGAGGCAGCAAGAAGCAGTTCATGGAGGGGCTTATAGGCCACTTAAATACTCTAGGTATTATTTAAATGGCGATGGAGAGCTCTTGAAGTTTTTAATGGTCCTAGGTAGTACTATTCTCAGATTGTATTTTTTAAAAAAGAAATTGCTCCAGATACTTGGATGAAAATGTTATAAGCAGGGGCGAAAGTGGATGATGATTGAAGATTTAGGGCCTAATGAGCAAATCTTTAAAATCTCCTTGCTCCTTTTCACATTCCTTAATGATCTTACTTCACATTTTACTGAGAAGATAAAAGATCTTAGAAGAAAACGTGCACATGCCATCATCATTAAACTGCCTGCCTGTCACTACCCTTATCCTCTTCCTCCCCTTTTGATACTAAGGAGGGGAAAGTCCCTCCTTCTATCCAAAGCTAATTCCTCTATCTGTTCCTCTAACTAGATGTCATTCTCACATCCCCTTTCTGCAATCAGCCCTTCCATTTATCTACTCTATTAATAAGCAAAGCTTTAGAAGTTAACTCTACTTACTGTCTACCCCATCTTGCCCAGTTTTTTCTTGAACTACCTCCAGTCGTTACGTGTTAATTCCTACCAATCTACTCCAATAGCTTTTATCAAAGTCACTAATAGCATCCACATTACAAAATTCAAACTTATTTGACACATCAGTGTTTGACACAGTTGATCGCTACCCTCAGCCTTCATGAGAAGCTGTTTTGCTCTTGGTTTCTGGGATTCTACTTCCTCTTGTTTTCTCTCCTCTGTAGATTGGCTGATCTTGATGCCTCAATATCCAAACCTTCTAAACTTAGAACACTTCAAAGCTCAGTCCTTATATATTTTCTTTTGTCCTTTCCTTTTTGTTCTGTTCTTTTTGCTTTTCTTCTGTCTAAATAAATCCCCTTGTGATTCTCATCCACTCTCCAGACTTCAGATCCCATCTATATTCTTTGCTAATTTCCAATTTAAATCACTTTCTGGAATGCTTAGCTCCTATGTATGACTGTTAGTGCAATTCAGCTCTCAATTGATCAACTATTTCTTAGATTAAACTGCCCATGTTGTAGCAGTCCTCTGCACATGAAAACTCTGTTTTCCCTACTTCAGGTTGGGAAGGAACCTACTTCCTATTTGCTGTCCTTTACACCTCTGTGTATCTCTCTCCCAGACACATCCAAACCACCAGCAAATGCTTTTGGTTATAGCCTCAAAATATGACCAGAATCAAATGGCTTCTCAGTTTCTCTACAATTACCGTTTGGTCTCAGGCCAATTCTCACATGTTGTAGACTCCATGTGCTATGGTTTCCTACTGTTCTCCTGGCTTCTTTCCTTGCCTTTCTACATCTTTTCTCCACATATTTAGTAGAAAAAAGTGAATAAAAGAATGATACTCTCTGCTTAAAATTCTCTGGGTGATGCCCATAGCTTAGTGGGTAGGGTGCTGGCCACATATACCAAGGCTAGTGGGTTTGAACCTGTCTCAGGCCAGCTAAAACAACTATGAAAACTGCAACAAAAACATAGCCAGGCATTGTGGTGGGCGCCTGTGAGGCATGGGAATCGCTTGAGCCCAAGAGTTTGAGGTTGCTGTGAGCTATGATGCCATAGCACTCTACCCAAGGTGACAAATTGAGACTCTATCTCTCAAAAAAAAAAAAAAGAATAAAAAAAGAAAAGAAAAGAAAAGAAAAACACAACAAACAAAAAATCAAAATAAAACTCTCAAGGATTTTCTGTCTTCTTTGGAATAAAATACAAAGACCTAACCCAGGTCTACAATGCCCTAAGTGGTCTAGCCTCCACTCCTCTCTCCAACCACATAGGCTAACATTCATCCTCTCCCTCACTGCAATGCAGCCATACTGGGATCCTTGGTGCTCCTTGGATAAACCTCTTGCCCCAAAGTCTTCATATAAGTTTTTCTATTTTCCTAGACATTCTTTTGTCATGTATCTATATTTTTCTCTCATAATTGCTTTTTTCCTTCAATTTTTGTTTTGTTTTACTGATAATTCATAGTAAGAATTATATATCAAAAGGTAATCCAAGTCACACTTATAAATTAGTTACATACACACACACACTAATAAAGGACAATGAAATTATAAAACAATATTTGCTATCCTTTTTTGCTACGTGAAATAGTCACTTAGAATGTTTTTTTGGCATCCTACTATTTCTATTTTATTAAACGTGCTGCCCTTGACTCATGAAACTATTTCATGATCCCCAAATTTTCAGTTGAAAAAAGTTCTTTATACAATGAAATGGTATGTGCCTCATAGTCATCCTTTATCATATTTATTTTTGTTTTACTTTTTATGATAGATAGCATCTGTTTTCACCTGATGTTTCACATAATTACTCATGTATTTGCTTTATGCACTCTATCTCACTAGAAACTCGTGAATATAGAAACTCTGAGTATAGAAGCTCATGAATATAGAAACTCTGTTTTGTTCAGGACTGTGTGTTCTGTGTCTATTACAATGACAGATACTTAGAAGGTGATCTATAGCCATGTGTTGTAAATTAAGCGAGAATATGTTTCTGAGATACTTAATGAGTTAAATTGACAAAAATTTCTGACATATTTGATTTGAGACATTAAGAAGAAGTCACAAGGAATTTCTTTACGTTCCTGTCTTTCAGTCAGCTAAATAGTGGCATTATTCCCTAAAGGTGAATATTCTGCTTGGTAAAAATTACCTGAAGGAAGAATATGAGTTTGATTTTGGACTAGTTGAAGTCAAATTGCTTTAGAACATTTAAATGAAGACATCAAGCCCTCAACCAAATCCTTAAAGAAAATTCACATGTCCCATTCAGGACATTCAAATTCAAAAGTTCAAGTTCAATATGATATTTTTGAGTCATCTTTTTCTTTCTCATTTTTCCCTCTTTCCACAGCTTTTTCCTTAAGTCACAAAACTAAGAATATAGATTAACCCCTCTTCCACGTGTTTTGAAATATGAGGTTATACTTGCTCATCTTCAAACCACGTAAGATCATATTTTTTAAATGTTAAAATGTGTATGGTTATGTAGATAAATAAAAAGATGAAATTTTCTTCACTTTCCCTGTCAAGACATATAGAAATCCACAATATTGCTGTCAAGAGGTATTTGACTTTATAACTCTTAAATTGGATGGGTCAGATATGGGATAAATTTGGGCTAGAGACTCCTCATGCTATTGATGTGAATGAATATCTTTTCTTTGTTGTTGTAGAGACAGAGTCTCACTTTATTGCCCTCGGTAGAGTGCCGTGGCATCACACAGCTCACAGCAATCTCCAACTCCTGGGCTTAGGCGATTCTCTTGCCTCAGCCTCCTAAGTAGCTGGGACTACAGATGCCCGCCACAACACCCAGCTATTTTTCTGTTTTGCAGTTCGGCCGAGCCCAGGTTTGAACCTGCCACCTTCAGTATATGGGGCCAGCGCCCTACTCAATGAACCACAGGCACTGCCCCAATATGAATGAATATCACTGGGTTTGGGGCTGACATCCTGGGCTTTCTGGACAGAGATGTTTGGTGGTAACTGTAGGTGAGTCATACCGTAGTATCCTTTAGTATAATAACGAAGATGATCAAGGTTGTCTTTTGAGCCCAGCCACTGTCTCTAGGGCTATGCCTCCCTCTTGCTCTCAGCTCTCAATATGACATTAAAATAAATAAATAAATAAATAAAATAACAACAACATAAACAACTATAAAAAATAAAGGGTTGTATCAAAAAGAATTTGAGACAACATTTTCTGAATGTTCATTAACAGCAGTTGTACATGGTAGGGAAAATATAATTTCGATTAAGTACGTTTGAGATTGCAGGGTTAAAAAGCATCATATGGGGTGACTTCCCCAGGACTCGTCAATATATGATAATATGCATTTTAAGTCTCCAGGAAAATGAACAAACATTCAGATGATCAAAAACATTTTGAGAATGACATCTTTTTTGTTAGGAAACATTTTAAGGAATAATCCATGGGGGTTATTTGTTGAGTATGAATTATTTTGAGATGGCAGCTATAGTAAGTATAACATTCCTGAAAATGGAAATATAATTAAGAAAGACACAGATTGTAGTGAAAAGATCAATGGGCCTACTTTTTATCCCCAACTCTGTCTGTGAACACTGTGCCTTTTGATTTGTAAAAAGAGGTAACAGTTCTGATAAAATAGAGAACTTTAAAAAAAATTGTTATGTTTTGCAGTGTCACAACATTTTCAGAGATCTGAACAGTTTTAAGTTTTGAGTATCTTATTTTTCACTTAATTTTTTCCCCATGTTCTCTTATTCGCCTTTTTCTCTAACCTTGAAACATTTTGAAGTCACCCATTCCTGTTTAGTACAGAGATTATTGCCCGTGGACTCATGTATTTCACAACTGAGACAATTAAAAGGCCTTCTATAATAGTTAAAATTGAAATATGTCTTTCAAAATCAAGTTTAAAATCTTTTTATTTTTTAATATCTTTGGCTAGAATATAATGACTTCTCTGAGGGAAAATTATCTTTATTTCAGTCAAGACCGAATCTGTCCCCAAAGCCACCACATTGACACACATTCCTAGCTTCCTGTGCACCCGTTTCCACATTTTAGGGGATCAGATCCAAATGCATTCATTAGAAAGAGAAAGAATCTGGTTGCAGAAGGGAGATCCTATTGATCATAGGTCCCCCAGGTTTGTTTTTGTTGTTGTTGTTATAGATGAAATTTAACAGTGAAAAGGTAACGGTAATATTCTTAAAATGAGGATTTGGTCTCATTTGAGTATTTTATGCAAATATGAGGTATGGTGAGAGATGAAGATGATGTACAGGTAAGGTATGCAGTTAATAGAAGAAAGAGGTACACGTCATTGTTGTACAGTTTTAAAGTATTTGCT
Organism: Perodicticus potto; assembly: GCA_963574655.1. NCBI lineage: Eukaryota > Metazoa > Chordata > Mammalia > Primates > Lorisidae > Perodicticus > Perodicticus potto. The sequence continues at coordinate 17,927 of CAUYRH010060534.1, forward strand.
ATGCTATAAATGCTGTAACATATCAAAAATAGTTTTGTTATGTACCAACCATACAATGCCTAAGCAATTTGCTGTGCAGGGATTACCCGTCACCAAAAACAAAGAACATTTGACACTGGGCAAACCATAGAACACAAGGCTAACCAGAGAATTCTGGTAATGAGCAGTGTCCACGTGATTATTCAACTGATACTGATCACTTGCACGTGAGGACACTGTGCCAAGCTGTGGAAAGAACTACCTGTAAAGAGGAGGGAGGACAGTGTTTGGCATTCACATAGAGCCTAGAAGTTACGGATTTCACCAGACTGGAAAACCTCACAATTCGTGGGGCATTCACTGGGTAGAACGCACAGAAGGTTTTTATCTTGGTAGTGTGAGAAAACTTGCCCTAGACTGAGGGCAGCTCTGGTTCTTCCTAACACATCTTAAAAGCAAAATCTGCTCTTCTGCCAAAAACCAAAGTCTTGCCAAGTTTGTGGTCCAGACGAAGCTCTGAATCGTGTCCCAGAATAAAATTCATAAACACAGCTAGGAAGTTTTAAAAATCTAGCTCCCAGGGAGGCGCCTGTGGCTCAAAGGAGTAGGGCACTGGCCCCATATGCCATAGGTGGTGGGTTGAGACCCCGCCCTGGCCAAAACTGCAAAAAAAAAAAAAAAAAATCTAGCTCCCAACAAGGTGAAATTCAAAATGCCTCGATCCAATCAGAAACAACAAGCAAAAAAACAAGAAGATACCACCCAAATCAAACTGGAACTGGCACAGATTTATAATTAATAAAGTTACTAAAACACAGATACCTACAGGGAACTTGTGGGAGAGAATAACAAAGAGGTGGGGCTCTCCTGAAATTAGAAGTCTCAATCCACAGCACTATTTTTCTCACTCTGTTCTCCCACAGTCTTTCACTAATGACAGAGGAGCATGAGCGAATTCATACCCCAAGTTCCTGAGCTGTCAGATGGGACAACTCTGAGGGTTACTTTATGGCTCCTAGGAGCTCCCTAATGGGAATGATTTCCAATTGCTCACAGCGAATGCTGTCTTGGTAATATACTCTTTACCTTTCTCCTTTACTTGTCTACCTTATTTTCTTACTTTTCTAATTGTATCTCATTTCTTAGATGAAATATCTAAACTCAAATCCTTGCCTTCGGGTCAACATCTGGAGAAATACAGGCCTTAACAATGAGTATTTTGAAAATTTTACATTAAATTTCTAACTGAGGTGCTTGTTGCTATTAGAAAAACAAGCGTGAGCTGAGTCAAAATCTCCATGACTTAGGCTCAGGTTTCCTTTTCTAATAAGCATTAGTATATTTAAGATAAACAAATAATATTCACCTCCATTTTATTCTCTATCCTACAAATCACTGTCTCCTTCTTCATTACGTGCTCTGTGTGGGAGCAGCAGGGGACGGCCCTGAGCTGTCAGTTCTCTTTCTTCCTTAAGCACTAGCATCCTCCACCAAACTTAACTTTTAATGGTGTTGGCATAATAGACACATATATTTATGGAACAGAATAGAGAACTAGAGATGAAACCACCCTGGTGTTGCCATCTAATCTTCAATAAACCAACTAAAAGCATATGCTGGAGAAAAGAATCACTATTTAATAAACAGTGCTGGGAGAACTGATTAGCCACATGTAAAAGACTGAAACTGAACCTGCACCTCTCACAACTTACAAAAATTAACTTGCAAAATGGATAAATGTTTTAAATCTAAAATATGAACCTATAAAAACTTTGAATCTTATCAGTCTAAGAAAAGAATTTATGAAGCAGATCCCTTGGCAATTGCAGCAGCAACAAAAATAAATACATGAGACCTGATCAAGTTAAAAAGCTTCTACATGGCTAAGGGCATAATCAACAAAGCAAATAAACAACCTTCAAAATGGGAGAACATATTCACATGCTATGAATCTGACAAGGGCTAATAACCAGAATATACAAAGAACTCACACAAATCAATAAAAAAAGAGTAAACAACCCCACAAATCATTGGGCAAGAGACACACGCAGAATCTTTTTCATGAGGACAAAGGAATGACCAAAAACCAAAAAATGTGCACCATCCCTAATCATCAGAGAAATGCAAATCAAAACCACTGTAAGATATCATCTAATCCCAGTGAGAACGGCCCACGTCAACATGTTCCAAAACAGCAGATGCTGGTGTGGGTGTGGAGAGAAGGGAGCATTTATGCATTGTTAGCGCAACTGCAAACTAGTATAGCCTTTATAGAGAGAAGTATGGAGAGTCCACAAGGAACTAAAAGTAGACTTTCAATTTGATCCTGCAGTCTCATTAGTAGGTATCTACCCCAAAGATCAAAAAGTCATTTTGCCATAAGAAAATTTGCACTTGAATGTTTATATCAGCTAAATTCATAATCATAAAGATTATGAATTTGTGTCCATTAACCCATGAATAGATTGATAAATGGTAGTATTTATATACCAGGAATACTACTCACCCATAAAAGAGATGGAGATTTTCTATCTTTTCTAATAACCTGGAATGATTTGGAGAACATTCTCCTAAGTAAAGTATAACAAGAATGAAAAATCAAACATTCCATGTATTCAATGCTAAGTTGAAATTAGAAGATCAAAACTATAGGCTCACAAGAGAGAAAAACTCAATTAAATTCAAAAAGAGGAGGAGGGTGATGGGTAAGTTACCACCCACTGGGTACAATATACGGGTGTGTGACATAATTCCTGGGGGAAAGGAAACAACTGCAAGTTGGATTTTACCTCACAAATCCCAACAATGTAACTGAATCTATGTACCCTTATATTGATCCAAAAATTTTTTAGAAGGTCATTTTAAGAGTATATAAATTATTTGTCCATAAAGCTATTTAAAAAAATAATTTAGCATATACATACCCAGCATTTGTGCTACAAGGTATTTATTTACTCAGAAATAATAAAAATACTTGCTATAGATAAATTTTTGAAAATCCTTGTGGCTTCCTAAGTGAAACACCCAGTTGCAAATTAGTACTTTCACATTCATGGGAATTGAATTTCAAACACTAATCTACCAATATATTTTTGTTTAAATATTGTCTTACTCTTTTTATAGCCAAAAAAGGATGTTTATTGCAGCTAGATATTTTTTCTATTTCTTCATTTTTCTATAGGCACCAGAAGTCTTTTGTGGTAAGAATCGCTGAATTATCTCTGTAACTTTTGTAACTTGAAGCTGTTGTGTTAATATCATAAAATGTAGGATTTGCTTTCATTAATGAATATTTCATTATTATGTTCTGTCTAAGCAAAGATGAAGGGATGGGTTATTTAAGTGAGTATTGATAGAATGCAGTGGGGAGATAGTCCATGATAACCAAAGGGTCCTCCATTGATGGAATAGACGGTAAAACTACTGACATGATCAGGAATAACTGACATGCACTTCCTTTATTTCTGATATGAATAATTTGGGAAATTCACATCTACTCAGGGAAGCAGTTGTGAATTTGTGTGCATTAGAATGAGGGTGGTTTGTTTGAAATTAATTTTCTATTGGACAGAACAAGCCATTGTGTTTTGCATTTAGTCCAACTCCCTAAAGTTAGGTCCTAGGAGAAATTTTTTAAGATTTGGAGGAACTCTCAACTCCAACATCAGTTTCTATATTAAATAACGATATTTTTTACATCTCATTATTTAATGCATTAATAACAAAATACATTATTATATCACATATTTATTTTAAAACATTTTTGATAGTTTTGTTTCAATTGGTGTTTTTGTAATCCTATGTATTTAAAAAAATTAGGTTATCTTTCTATTTTAGATTTTTATATATTTATTAAAACAATTCTTAAAATTTATTTTTAATTTAGAAGTAAAAATTGTATATGTTTACCATGTACGATGTGATGTTTTGAAATACATATACACTGTGCCATAGCTAAATCAAGCTCATTAACATACATATTACCTCATCTACTTTCCATTTTTATAGTGTGCACACTTCCAATCTACTCTTTAAGTAATTTTCAAGAACACAATACATAGCTACTAACTATACTCACCCTGTTGAACAATAAATTGATCTCTTCAACTTAGTCCTTCTACCCAACTGAAATTTTTTTAAATTTCAGATTAATATGAGGTTTTCAAAGACAGCGAGAGAATGGTTCAGCAATCTACGAAAGGCAGTATTCCAAAAAAATTATAAAAGAAAAATCTTTTTATTCCATAACTAAAATAACAGCAATTAATAAATAATTACTACCCATAATTGGGTACAAACAAAGAGAAGATCATTCCTTGTCTAACCCTACAGACATGAGCTTGTTACTTTTCTCCCTAGGAGGAAATTTAGCTTTCCTTTTCATTCCCAAGATGATTGATAGTGAGGAAATGTGATTGTAACCTTCTCATGCTAAAGGGGTCAAATTCTTCTAACAAATATTTTAAAGCAGCAGATATATTTATTTGAAGTTATTATCATGCTTTTATTTCCTCTCCTTGTTGTAAATATTGAACACTATGTTATAGTGTAAGAAATTAATCCTTATGGCACTACCCTCTCCTAGGATTGGTATGTTCAAATCTGTTTTCCTATAAATGAAGTAAGCATTACCAAAAAGAAAATAACTAATGGGCACCCCTACTGGCTTATGCAACACTACTCAAGATCCCTGGCATATCTGGCATATCTCATCATCTAAAGTAAAAATAATGACGCTTTAAATATTAAATGAGTACATTTATGCCTGGTATATAGAATAGAGACTGACATATAGAATGGATTCAATAAGTTAGTTGCTGTTATTATAAATCTTTAAATCTGGACATTACCCAAGGCCAAATAAAAGAAGGAGATCTTTGCTCCTCTGGCTTTTCAACATCTTAGTAAAATAATGGCAATGGTAAACAGCAACAACCTTCCACGGGTTTTTAATTATTATTAATTTGGCCAATATACTTTCCATGCAATTCATTTAATGAATTTGATTTCTAACTTCATGGACTCCCCATAACATATTTCTTTTGTAATGCAAATAAATACTTGTCACTTAGATTTCAACCAGATTAAAATGGTCCATAGCCAGGGTTCTTCCAAATTACCAAGACATCCCTAAATTAAAACTAGCTATTATTCAGTGATTCAAACACTGAATTCCTGAGCTGTTCATTTTTCCTTTATAAAGTAATTATGGCTCCATAGCTTTATAGGATGGGCCTTCATGAGGAGTTTGAAAATAACATTATCTTCTTAATTATAGCAATCATCATAATTCTCTAGTTCAATGTTAAATGTTAAATTATCTATTCTATTCCTAATATTAAAATGTATGTAAAATCCAAAATGTTGTCCTCTAATGTTTATTTTGATCAAGTGAACTGATTTCTCCTATTTTTTCAATATAATAGTTTTTATCCTTTCTAGGGTTGGATGAGCTCTCATGTAGCCTAGTTTCCATCCTGGGAAATTTTCCAAATTTATAAATATGTGTTATTAATCAACTTAGATAAATACCAATAGATAGAGATATCATAGTTAACAAATAGGAGTTGAGAATAACTATGACCTGTTATTATTAGTAAGGACTGCAAATTTTTGCCAGTCCCTTGCATAGACATGGCCGTTGGGGAGGGGTGATACAGATCCAGTTGTCATGGGCAACAACATCAAAGGAACTTCATCCTGTATTGTTTTGCACAAGAAGGAGGAGTCTCATTCTAGAACATGAGTAGTATACCCATTTTTTTTTTTTTTGAGACAGAGTCTCACTATGTCACCCTTGGCGGGGGTGACACTATGTCGCCTCACTATGTCGCCCTTGGCAGAGTGCCATGGCATCACAACTCACAGAAACCTCAAACTCTTGGGCTTAAGTGATTCTCTTGCCTCAGCCTCCCAAGTCTCTGGGACTAGAGGTGCCCACCACAATGCCTGGCTAATTTTTTTTTTCTTGCATTTGTTTAGCTGGCCCAGCCGGCTTCAAACCCACCACCTTTGGTGTATGTGACTGGCGCTGTAACCATTGTGTAAGGCTCTGAGCCAGTATACCCACATTTTGAAAACGAAACATGTAAACTAAGCAATTTTTAATTTCAACTGATCATAATTTCCATGGTTCCAACAAGCTATATGATCAGTATTTCCTGGGTTTTCACTCACTACATTCGCCATTATGTTTTGGTTTTCTATTAATTTCCCTTACAGCTTCCATTTGGCTAAACAAGTTTTAATTTTACTTTATTGAGCAAGAAATACACCATGTTTACACACATCAAATTATTTTAAGGGCCCTGGTGGCTAGCACTGAGCATAACAGGATTGCAATTATAGCAATGTTTCCCTTATCTGAACATGAGCTGACTTTAGTACAAGGACCATCATTTAGGTTATTAAGTATGAAATGTCTGGTTTTGAATCAAAAGTTTACTTTATTATATCACAAACAAGAAGCAGTGCAATTAATCAAAGTATGTGCCTAAACTATCAACAGAGTTTTGCTATCTTAATGGTAACTTGTTTATACCAGCAGCAAGGAAGCCTGGAGAAAAAGTACCGATGAGATTACAAAAGAATCTTTCCATAGCTTGCTGAGAATTGAATATTTTTTCCTGCAAGATGTGGTCCAAAGCTTGAAAGAATTGTTGATCCGTGATGCAAAGTCTAGTGAATATGGTGAATGTTAGAGAGTTCTCAAGTCCAGCTGCCATAGTTTGGGTAGAGTTGTATGTGCGACATATGATCAAGCATGATCTGGCAAGAGGATTGTTTGTCTCTATTGAGCAATCTTTGCTGCTTAATCATAATCATCTTCATCATTTCATCCAATTGGTTGCAGTAGATATCTGTAATTGACCAGGTTTCATGAAGCTGTAGAGGATAATAGCAGTGCAGGACCACCAAATAGTCAGCATTGACTTTTTTTGATGAATATTTGTTTTTGGACTGCGTTTATGCCCTTCATGATGATCCAACCATTGTGGTGAATGTTCGTGATTGTTAAAAAGAATCCATGTTTATCACTTATAACACGCAACAGTACTGTGTAGAAATGGTTCATCTTTATGGGGTCACAGCAAAGAAAGGCAAGCTTCCAGATGATTTCCCTTCTGATGCTCATTAATTCACATGCAATTCATCTATTCAACTTCTTGACCTTGCTGACTTGTTTCAAATGGTCCAATGTTGTTGGAATAGTAATGTCAAACCTTGTTGTTAATTCTCATGTAGGTTGAGATGGATTTGATTCCACTACAGCTTTCAGCTCATCATTATCTACCTTGGTCTCAGGTCACCTGTGTGGCTTATTTTCAACATTAAAATCACTGGAATGGAACTTCTCAAACCTCTGATGTACTGTGCATTCATTATCTACGTCCTTCCCACACACTTCATTGATATTTCAAGCTTTGTGTGCTGCATTGGTTCCACATTAGAACTCATATTCAAAAATACCATGAATTTTTTACTCAACCTGGTTTCATAAAAATTGCTGTAAAAAATATGAAAGATGATCACAAGTCAAAACATGCTGTTTGAAAGAATGAGGATGGACCTCCACAATAAAACAAGAAAAACCTTAAAAAGACAAGAAGTGTCAAAGTGAAATGTCAGGGAAAACAACTGCCAATACTTAAGAAAATCAGACATTCATACTTAATAAGTATGCTTCCTAATTTATATCCCAATAACAATAGAAGTTTCCAGAACTACAGAGAATGAAAAAATAGAGTTAATATTTTATTGGACATCCACCAATATTTCCTTCATCCAGTATTTCTTACAGGAGTTGCATGGTCTGGATGGTGCCTTACACAGGAAAGGAAGAGTCTAATGGTTGTCGACAGGGTCTAAAAGGAAATGCCCACAGTACCGAGAATCAAAAAACTCCAAGTTGGAGGCAGACAATCTCCAAGTCCACAGAGAAAGTTCCCCTGTCTCTCCCACAGTGGAGAGAGTCACCCTGACTCTCCTGACCCGCTAATAGTAAGAGACCTACCTCATCTCCCAAAGGGTGCTCATCTGCCTTAAGAGGGGAACAGAAGCTCTGATTAGAACTTCTAATCAGGTATCCATGTGTGACATCAGCAAAAGTGATCCAGAGAAGAAAAAGCCAGTTGGCTGCATAAGAATAAAGCAAGAAGAGATTTTTTTTTCTTGTCAACAATAATAACAAAAAATGGAAGGAAATAGGTACAAATTCTGATTTCGGATTATTTTGGCTTTGTGGAGTATAGCTATGGGACATGACTGTATATAAAGCACCTTTAAGACTTAATCAAAATACGTTCCTTTCCAAATTAAAATGAATACACCTTGAAATTCTTATCGTATATCATATCTCTATCACTCATTAAAGACTTAAAACTTTATGAATGTTCCTTTCATATCTTGTTGTTTTGGATGTAGCCCTAAAAGCTCCTTGGAATAAAATTTGGATCTTAGACATTTCTTCTAATATCCAGTTAAATGCACAGGGGGGTGCTTTATTTATTAATAATTTCTGCAATCTTTTGACCGGAGAAGCCCTGGGTTTTGATCCCTTCTTTCTATTTTTCTCACAGTAAATTAAGGCAATTTTGTTTTCATAACCCTCCTTCATATTCTCCTACTGCCAATGGATAAGATAAAAAAAGTCAAATGCACCTATTTTAAGTTTGCATTTAAAAAATAAAGATGCTGATATACACGTCAGGTATAGCATCCAGAAATAGAACTCAAAAGGCTGAAAAAAGCTGATGAACAGTCCGAGTAAAGGTATTCAACTCAAAGAGGAGTGGTCTGATACATCAGAGAGATTTATACCCTATTCCTCTCTTTCATGTCAGCATCGTGCCATTTTTTTTTATTTTTACATATACAGGTGTTTATTAGGTTTCCACTTTTTGCCTTCACAGAATTAAAAAGGCTTAAAACAATAACAGTGTTGAAGATAAGGACGAGATACAAAAACCTCGAAAAGAATGAACAAAGAGAAATATAAATAATGCATTAAAAATGAAATGATACACTAATTTCAAAAAAATTATAAGTTGAAAACAGACGGATGATACTGTCATGGAGGCATATAGATTACAGGAACATCATGGTAAAGCTATTAATTTTGTATGCCAGTAAATCACAGCCTCATAGCATCACTTCAAAAGGCACAATTGGTCTTTCCTTTCCCAGATGCAGATAACACCGAGAGGTAGTTTGGGTATAAGCTTTGTCATTATTCCATTCTTTCACAGTACCGGAAGCCGTCTCACAGTCAGGCTTCCTCCCATCTACACATAATGTTTCTGCCACAGCTCTGTGGTTACAGGCAGGAACACGCTGTATCATGGTAATCAGGTAATTACAGTATGTACATCCATAAAGAGGTGGTTAAATTTGATGTGAAAAATACCAGGTTGGTGTAATCCTTCTAAAAAGTTAATATATAAATTCATTTTATTGCAGCATTTTTAATTCATTATTTAGCTTGTATTTTACTTTTTAATGTACTCCGAACCAGGAAATCAAAGTAATTACAGGAAACTGCGAGAGGAGTCTTTCACTCAAAATGTGAAGATATAGAAATTAGAGTACGAGCTGGGTGAGCTGGCGGGTGGCTCCCACCTGTAACAGCAGCTCCTCAGAAGACTAAGGGGGAAGGATGGCTTCAGCATACGAGTTGGAAGCAGCCTGGGAGACAGAATGAGACCCCTATCTCTTCAGAAAGAGAGGGAAAAAAACGAATTTAGAATATGAAGACTTGGACTAAAGTCTTGTTGCTCTAATTTATTAACTGTGTAACTTAAAACAAATCACTGAACTTTTCTGAACTTCAGTACATTCCTCCACAAAAGAGAACTAATATTTGGAAGTGTCACACAAGCAGCTATTTATTACTTGGGAAGGATAATCCAAATGTTGTACAGATGGCCCAAGTACCAGTCGAAAACAGCCTGGATATATTTCCTCTAGGCCCAGAGGTCCAGAATTCAGCAGGTATTGAGGACCTGCTGCTTACCATGACACACCTGGAACCTAGAAATAAAAGGTTTAATACTTCATATACCACAGTGTATATTTTCTTATCTGATACATACTAAGTACACACGTACACGAGTACACAGACACAAACACTTGCATGCATGCATGCAAAACATCACAAAATGTTAACAGCTGTTAATGATATATCACAGTGATGTGAAAATTCTTTATTAAAGTTTTTTCTTTTTCTTTCTTTCTTTTTTTTTTTTAAAGACAACCTCACTTTATCGCCCTCTGTAGCATCTCAACTCACAACAACCTCTAACTCCTGGGCTTAGGCGATTCTCTTGCCTCAGTCTCCCAAGGAGCTGGGACCACAATGCCCGGCTATTTTGTGTTGTTGTTGCAGTTTGGCCAGGGCGTGTTTGAACCCACCACCCTTGGTATATGGGGCTGGCGCCCTACCCACTGAGACACAGGCTTTTTCTAATTTCTAAATTTTATGTAATACATACATGCCTTTTTTCTTAAAGTTTTGAAACCACACTAAACAAAATAATTATGATTTTATGACTTAATCATTTACTAGGACTATTTAATATCACTAAGAAATTTGCAGCAAATGGGAGCTCATTTCATAACAGAACTTTCTAAGCAACCTCATTCTTCCTTTCTTCCTGGAGCAAACAATCATGACATCTTGTGTCCTCAGCTTTAAAATAAAATAATAAGAATACCTCCTGGGGCTGCTCGTAGTCCACAAAGATCTAAACAAATGTTTGTTCCTCTGTTTTCATTTTTATAATTGGGAGAATGACTTCATCGCTTCTAAAAGAAAGAAAATATGTGTTTTTTTAACATGTGATTGGTGCTCCCCAAATCTTTCATTGGTACTTTCGTTGTTGACTTACACAACAGCAATGTCACTGAACTTGAGGGTAAGAAGGACCTGCTTTCAGCAAAGTTAACTCAATGTTAAGCAACTACTATTGCTAAAGCAAAATTGACTTGTAGAGGAAAAATGTAAATAAATGATTTCAAAACTTAAATTAGGACAGATTTTCTGAAAGACACACTGGGAAAAGTTGTACGTATGTATATACATGCTTACACACATACATGCATATAAAAATCCTAAAATCTTAAAGTGACTAAACTTGGATCCAATATTTTGACCTCACAGTGATTTATATTAAGGAAATAAATCAATAGCTACTTACACACAAATTTTATGACATTTTTATATTGTTCATAATATTTTTAAAAAGGTGAAAATCACCTAAATTGATGGCTTTCAGTAGGGCAATATTGGCACTTTAGGTGCACAGTTCTTCATTTGTGTGCTTGGCCTGTGCTTTGCATAAGATTTTACATTTCTCCCCTTCATCCATTAAATGCACACTGCTATATTCACGGACAAAGGCCTCGTGCTGTTCTTTAAAAGTTCTTGACGTGGCAGTATACTTGGCGATATAACTTACAATACCCCAACAGGGACACATGTACTCATGTACAAACATCCTGGGATTATATTTGGATGCCTTCAAATAGTCAGTTGCATACATAGCAGTGAAGTTTATTTTCCTAATGTGTCAACAAGTGTATAGTTGGTAGTTGAAGTATCTTCTCTCAGTCAACGATATCCTGTGGTTCGTCCTCAGGGTCACAAAATAATCTCTCTAATTCTGGGAATTGTGTCTTTATTCCAGGAAAGAAAAAGAAATAGGGAAAAGGTAAAGGGTTAAGTGTTAAAGAGACTTGCTTTTGTTCATGTCCTTTTATGCAGAAGTGGGTCAGACGTTTATACACAGCTACAAGGAAGTCTGAGGAGTCAAATCCTTCTAAGGATCCCAATGGCAATTCAAGCAAAATGAATATTTTGCTAAATCAGAAGAAAAAACATCCCTGAAATAGGATAAACTACCATCAATGTCTGTTACTTTAACCATCATACAAACATGTTTCTATTTCCTTTCATCGTCATTTGTCTTTTTCTATAATTTTCATTGTTCTTCTTGATTATGCAAGTATATTATGCATTACAGTTCCTCCCTAACATCTACTCCACCTCTTCCCTATTTGGTACACAAAGCAAGGGACTTTGACCAAAAAAAGACACTTTTTTTTTGTTTTTGATGCAGAGTCTCACTATGTTGCCCGTGGTAGAGTGCCGTGGCGTCACACCTCACAGCAACCTCAAAATCTTGGGCATAAGCAATTCTCTTGCCTCTACCTCCCAAGTAGCTGGGACTACAGGAACCTGTCAAAACACCTGGCTATTTTTTGCTTCAGTTGCAGTTTGAATCCGGGCTGGTTCAAACCCGCCAGCTTTGGTGTATACGGGTGACAAGTCGTAACCACTTTGTTATGGGCACTGAGCCCCAGAAGAGACACTTTGACTCATTAAAAAGAAATTGTATACAAGTCCCAGGAAAGATGAGAGAATGTAGATCCAAAAGAAAGAAAACAGCCCATGTCAAGTAACATGAGGACGAGGCAAGTGCCCTGGGAGTAGGACTAAGAATTGAAAGTTCCAGTAGGCAGATGTGGGAACATTTCTCAGGCCAGGATCAACTTCTAACACCAAATGTGGAGATATATCAAAAATATCAAACAACAAGTAGGAAATCAATAAGATGCCACCAAGTCATTAGGCTTCCTTAGCAGTACCATTTCAACAATCTGACAGGGAGGTGCAAAGACAGACACTGAGAGAGCTTTGCTGTTAAGGCTAATGACATTAGACTTTCTGAAACGTATTTCCTAGTTACGATTTAATATTATGAATGAACTTCACTTCTCATCTTTCCCTTCTTCTGAGGGGCTGTTTCATGAGCCATACTTTAAAAAAAAAGTGACAAAATTCTGCTTGGAGGAGGATTTTGAGAGAGGAAGAAAAAGGTAGCCTTTGCTACTTTCTTTTTCCTTTCTTTCTTTTCGTTTCTTTCTTTCTTTTCTTCTTCTTCTTTTTTTTTTGCCTTTGCTACTTTCTTCTCTTTGAAATGTCTCAGACATATTTTCCGACTTGGAAAGTGGAAGCCAATAAATTCAAAGATTTTAAGGAAATAAAAGATGCATGTTTTCTGCTCCCTCAAAAAAGCAACAATGTTTATGAAGAGTAAATGAAAGGAAAATAAAATTACACAATTTTTAATTGAGATAGCTTGTCAAAGAGCCTTAATTATGCTCTTTACATTATTATTCTTTCTTTTCTATTAAACTCCAGGAGGCAACGAGTACTTAAACCTACACAAAAGAATGGAAAATTACATAAAATTGAAGAATTAGGCATATTGTTCTTGATGAGTATGCCCATTGGCAATGGTCTACCTCTGGTTCCTTACTCTTCCTTTTTACTAATTGAAGCCACTATTTGTTATGTCGCTTCATGACTCAAACTCTGCGGAATAGCCTGAGAAGGATCGTTCTAGCAATTTGCCTTCTGAACTCCTTAATAATGTATTTCAGTCTAACATTATCACTTCTTTTTCACTTAGAGTATATTTTCGACCAGAGGTTCTGTTCTACATGTTTTATTTTTAATTCAATATGATCTAAAATCTATCTATCTCTTTTTGTCTCTAAATCTATCTCTATCTCTGTGCTTCTGATTTTTGGAAATTACAATAGCACACACAAAGATATTCCTTTTGGTTCTAAGTGACAGGAAACTCAGCCTAGAATAACTTAACCAGAATCTCAGACAATACCATTGGAACCCTTTTTTTGGCTAATTGTGGGTCTGTTTTCTTTCTGTGTTGTCATATTTCTCATTTAGCCTCTCTTTTTAAAATGTAAAGAGACTGCTCTAGACTAAAATCCATTATGGTTCAAAATCCACTGAAGAAGAAAAAAAAAATATATATATATATATATTATGTAATATGATAGTCATCATTGATAGTCTTACATGCAATTATGGACCAATCTATCCATTAGGGATGCCAAGCACTGGTTTAGTAAGATCTAGATCACTCCTGATATAAAAGGGTGGGGTTAGCCTCTTCTAAAGGATATGATTCTAGAGTAGTTATGGTAATAAAAGGTAACTTCAGATTTTGGCATATGGAAATGTGTCTTAAATTTTGGGAAGACAAACACAACTGATGGCATATACGACAGTATTTCCTGAAAGCTCTTCTAGTTTTGAATCATTAAGGATTCTAGATCTGTTTAAATCTAGATTAGGTTATATAATCTTCTGCTTCCATCACCATCTATAGAACTTGGACCAAAGTCCAAATAATATTACACTAGGAACTTAACTATATATACAGGAAAGGAAAAAAAAAATTAGAGCATTCCATGCTCTCAGTAGCAACTTATTCTGCTCAATTTCCAAGCTGGTCGTGGACCTGCAGATGGGAGAATTGACCATTAAGCACCCAAATGTAGACAGTTCACACTTACACAATTGATTTTCTCTGCTCAAGTGTCTGAGGCTAATTCTGATTATAGTAAAGTCTTAACACATGGTATTAAGCAGAAAATGTGATTATGATTACCTAGGAGATATAAATATAAGCTTTCATTGGTACTGCTGGCTTGCTATGCATACAGGAAATTTGGGAATGCTAAAGTCATACTATGTTGTATTGGCCCCTATTACTCCTTTCTACCTTCCTCTGGACTACTTTTCTAAAACAAAAGTCCTATTTATTATAACTTCTTCTGAAGTTAAACCTGAATGAACCATCACTTGTAAGCCTTTGATCTTGGTTTTAGTTCTGACTTGGATGATGACTACCTGAACAATTTTGATGGTTATCTTTTCTGGATTTCTTATTTATCGAGCCTTTTGGAACAAATAATAAAAAGTCTCCCTTGAAAATGATATACTTATTCTAAATTTCATGGAAATGTCTAGCATACTATTAACATAGTTAAAAAGCAAAAGCCCTTTTAAAATCTTTTGTTTCAAAGTACCTAGTGAATTTTGGAAGCCATAATATTAAAACTAGGTAATTTGCTTTAACTAAAGAGAACAAGATGGTAATTTCTCATACAGCAATGAATGTATAGGAAGAAACATTCACACTATTCACTTCAGAGCCAAATAAATGTTTTCAGGGAGGTTGACCCAAATAAAAACACACTGGAAACTTGAAAAAGAAGACACCTTGGAAAGACTCACATTTCTCAACTTTAAAACATACTGCAAAACTAAAGGTATCGTAATAGTGTGGTACTAACATAGGACAGACATATATATAGGTCAATGAAACAGACTTGAAAGTCCAGAAAAAAATCATCATATTCATGGGCAATTAATTTTTAAAAAGGGCACTATGAGAATTAATTGGGGGTAATATATTTTTTTAATTAATGGTGCTGAATCACTGGACGGCTACATACAAAAAAGATGGAATTGAACTTGTTTCTTATATTAAATATAAAAATTAACTTAAATGAATTCTAAACCTACATATAAACACTACAACTCAGAACTCTTAGAAGAAAACACAGAAGTAATCTTTGTGACCTTGGTTTAGGCAATGTCTTCTACATACCAAAACCACACAAAAGAGAAAAAAAAATAGATAAACCGACCTTCACCATTATTAAAATATTTTGTGTGGAAAGTGATAGCATCAAGAAAATGAAAAGATAAACCTGCAAAATGAGAAAAAAAATTGCAAATTATGTGTCACATAAGGGATTAACATCTAGAATATATATTCTTACAACTCAACAACTAAGAGATATACCTATAACCCAATTAAAATTTTGGAGTTGAATACTCATTTCTTCAAGGAAATTATACAAATGTTTAATAAACACATGGAGAGATGCTTAACATCATCAGCCTCCAGGGAAATGCAAATCAAATCAAAACCACCATTTCATACCCACTAGGAAGACTAAAATTAAAATATTGACAATGAAAACTTGTGGGAATACAAAATAGTGGACTGATTTGGAAAACATCTGGCATTTTCTCAAAAATTTAAACACAGTGTTATCCTAAATGATTTCATTTTAAGGTACCAAAAGAGATGAAAACATGTATCTGAATGCTCTTAGCAGCATTCTTCTTTTAGTTACCAACAAAAAAAATTAAAAACAAGAAACAGACAAATGTCTATTATCTGATGGTTAGATAAATCAAAGGTGGTATATATGTATATGGAATGAAATATTTTTCAGTCTTAAAAACAATGAAGTACTGCTGGGGAAGGCATGGGTGGATGTCAAAATAATTATGATAAGTAAAAGAAGCCAGTTACCAGAGTCCACATAGGATACGATTCTATTTTATTTTTTATTTTTATTTTTTGAGAAAGATACTCAAGCTATTGCTGTAGGTAGAGTGCTGTGGCATCACAGCTCACAGCAACCTCAAACTCCTGGGCTTAAGCAATTCTCTTGCTCAGCCTCCCAAGTAGCTGGGCCACCCACCACAACATCCAGCTAATTTTTGGTTGCAGTTGTCATCCTTTGGCAGGCCCAGGCTGGATTCAAACCTGCCAGCTCTGGTTAATGTGGCTGGCACCTTAGCCACTGAGCTACAGTTGCCACCAAATATGATTCTGTTATATGAAGTGTCTAAAGAAAAGTCACATCTATATAGACAGAAAGTAGATTAATGATTCCCTAGGGATAGAGATGTGTGGTGGGAAGGGTGGGAGACAGAAAGATGGAGAAATGGCTACTAATATGAACGAAGGTTTATTTTGGGGTGAAAATAATTTCTAAAGTTTGGACAGTGCCTATGGCTCAGTGGGTAGGGTGCTGGCCCCATATACCAAGGGTGGCAGGTTCAAACCTGGCCCCGGCCAAATTGCCACACACACACACACCAAAAAATTAGCTGGGTGTTGGTGGTGGGTGCCTGTAGTCCCAGCTACTCAGGAGGCTGAGGCAAGAGAATCGCCTAAGCCCAGGAATTGGAGGTTGCTGTGAGCTGTGACACACAGCACTCTACCGAGGGTGAAAAAGCAAGACTCTGTCTCTACAAAACAAAAAAAAACAACTAAATTCTAAAGTTAGATTTTGGTGATGGTTTCACTGCTCTGTGAATATATGAAAAACCATTGAATTATCTAACTTTCAATAGCTGAAATGTATAGGATGTGAGTTAGAGATTAATAAAGCTGTTCTTAAAAAATGAGTAAGATGGAAATAACTAAATCAATCACCAAAACATAAGGTTTTGGAAGAAATAGATGTAATATTTGTTTAAAGTAAATAAATACCAAAAATTTTCCAATTAAGAAATATATTAATAAATTTAGCCATTTGCCAACTTGAATGATAATTAGCTTTTTACCTATGTAAAATTTTTATTTTTACTCTCTCTGTCTTAAATTTAAATGATCGTATTTAAAGGAGGATTAGACATTATACCTTGATCATTCCAACTTCTCAAGTCTGTTGAATACCATAGAATTCAAAATGAATATACAGTATTTATAGCTTATTAGAGAGACAGATTGACAGTGGAAGAAAGTGCTGTGCAATCAACCAGTAAGTATTGTTTTTGAGATGTCTCCTAATTCTGATTTTATTAATGTGTGCTGTTTTAAATATTCAGGGAAGAATCTCCATAACCACATGGATTCACTTTTATCAGTATAGAAATACAGGACTTTCATAAAATTGTGAGAAAGGGTATAATCCTAGCATTCCTGTAATCCAATTCAAAAAATACTTTAAGAGAATAATCTTTCCCCCAAGTAAGTCAGGAGGTATTTTCAGCCTCAAATTAATTGTTGTGTCTGAGTTTGGCCACATGCCATGAGGTCAGGTGCAAGAATATTTGCTTTTCTTTCGCAATGTGTTAAAAACTGGTTGAATCCAGAATTAGAAGAATAAAAAAGTTTACTGCCATAATATATATGCAGCTTTTACAGGATGTTGAGGCACATTAATAACCCAGAAACTGCTTGATAACCTGGTTATGTTGACAGAGAGATCCTTTTATTCCTACTAGATTCCTCTTCTAACTTTTCAGTGTGACTCCATCTGCTGTAAATATAGAAAAAAATCTAAATTCCCCTTCAATGCAGCATTGACAAGAAATGAGAAAGGGTACATTTGCCTATCTATAAAGCCACTGATCCAAAAAACAGACAGAAGAAAGATCATACCTGTTACAAATGTAGTTTCTGTTTACTACTTTGAGCCATCACAGATCACATTAACCATAGGACTTAAAGTCCAAGGCTCTACTTCCAACAAACCAATGAATATTCCAGAGGACTTATCCGTTCCTTAAATGCAGAAGACCAACTGGCATAAAGTAAAAGACCTATTGCTTTGTTTTAATTTCTCCTTCTACAATCGTGAACTCACAAGTTTGGTGCCCCCCAGTACATACAGAGACTTACATAGACACACACACACACACACACACACACACACACACACACATTTGTCCTTGGTTTTGTCAGGGATACAGAACCATAAGTACATAAATGGTAAAACTTATTTTCTGAAATAAACTCCTAAATGTAATAGATCATTTGTTATTGCCCTTCACTTGCATATCCTGGAGTGAAAAGAACTGGAAATGTCACAAAATCTGTCTCTTAACCCTGGGACTGAACGAATCGCCCAGAGACAGGAGGAGGGGTTTGGATGGCACCACCAGCAGAGGGCAGTGGTGTACCATGTACAACCTCGCTGGGGGAAAAGCTTCCAACCTGCCTTGCAACCTGTAGTTAATAAAGAACTGGGCAGGAGAGCAAAATAACTGGGTTTAGAAGAGATTTATTTCAACTACATAAGCAAGAAAGTTATACAACTCCCCAAGAAAACTCCATCTGTGGAATTCACAGCAGGGCAAAGTGTGCGAGTGATCAAAGGCTACAGCTAAAGCTCTAAATCACTGTTGCTCCAGAGCTCATTTTCCTCATGCTCCGAGCCTCCATGTGGTGAAGCCCTTGAAGACCAGCCCGGGGGATTTTATACTTTTAATAACAAAAAGAGGATTGACTTTTAGATCTTTGGTTTGGAAAAGGGGATAGTTTATAAACAAATCTGAATTCAGAAGCTGTGGACTCTCTCCAAACAAAAATGAAGAAACATGGGCTATTGTACCAGCTTTGCAAGTAACAAGTGGCGTGACTGTAGGAAAATCTAACCTCTCCTAAACTCAGTTTCAATGGTTAAAAAGTGAACTAGATTGGACAATGAGAAAGACAACTCCAGTTCTGGTATCAGACGTCCCAGTGTCTTAGTTCTGGGGAGAGACCATTAGCTTTCCTCCCAGCATCCTTTGATTTGGTAGTGGAGGCAGCAAGTTCAAAGTACAGCAAGGTGCTACTAATGTAGACGTATACAGAATTAGAGGATTATTAAAACTCCCCTCCTGGTGTTTTCCCGTGGTTTAGACTGAAGTGATTCCTAATTCTCCCCACTCGCCACATTTCTTTTCCTTCCATATTGAAGGTTGCTTCCATAGTGCTTGCCTGAAAGCCAAATTCATATGTAACTATCTTACAGCATTCTGGGCAAATTTATCTTAAATATACATTTCATTAATTGTGAATTATAGTATTTTTAACTGATTTTTTATCATTTAATAATTTTCTAACATGGAAACTCCTCATAAAATTTCTGATTCCTGGCTTCTTTCGAAAAATTGAAACAACCAAACAAACAGATATCAGGCAGCACTGGGAACTCATTCCCACAAAAGAAACAATTGGGGGAGCTCAGGCGTGCTGCCCAGTTTGGGGTTATCCCTCCTACTTCACATGATCACCTCGCTGTAAACTGCTTATCTGTAAGAGATCAATTCTGTCCTGTACTGGCATCAGAGTAGATGACCCTGGAATGAGCACCAATACCAAAGTCTGTTTGGGGGTTTCATTCACTTTCCAGAAATTTTCATCCTATTTTCTTCGGTTTCTTGATTGGGTTATATTACTTTTCATAGTCTTCCTCTTTCCCATTTTTTTTATTTTTTAATTTTTTGATAAACCCGAATAGAAGCTTTGGTTTATTTTTCTACCCCTAAGGATAATTGATACCAGAGGTATAACCTCATGGGTTTAAGATTTCCATTATTCCCATCTATCAACAACATACTTCTTTGTCTCCCTAACACTTTAGTGACAAGTTATTAAGAACCAAAGATTGGTGATTAAAATAATAATAATAATAATACATTCAGAACCGGGAATTTATTGGGGCCAAGAAACCCAATAGTCAGCTGCTCAAATCTCACCACCCAAGCCATCTAGACTCAAATAATAATGGCAATAATTACAAAAATACACATTATGTACTGATCTTCATTATGCACCAACCTTGTGCTAGGTGGACATTAAAGTCCTCATTTTGAAAATGCTGAATTGCATGCAGCCTCTGGGAGGTATTGATATGCAAGCGCAAGAGAACTAGAGAAATGAGAGGAAACTTAGACAACATAAAGTCCAATTTCTTTATTTTGCAGCTGAGGAAATGAAACCCAAAGAGGTTGCAGTTTTATGGAGGATTCAGCACTGTATATCCCCTCTGATCCAGTCTGGAATGTTGAAGTCAGCTGCTTCCATTTGCTTCTCCTATTGCTGGGGATTCTGTCTTATTCTGATAATTTCCTATTGTTATTTATGCTTATGACTGACTTTTCTAATAGATGGTTAGAACTTTTGGGTGATGTGGGCCATTCATTCTTCATTTACATACCCACCTCAAGAATTCTTGTGCAATTTGCCCCATGATATTTCGTGGTAGTAAATCTTACATTTCCCAGGTACTACGCCAGGGCAGATATCTGAATGCGGTGGCAAACAGCCGGGTGGCTGTCAGAACAAATGTTACAAAACCAAATGGAACATACGTGGGGGGCATGGCAGGGGAACCAGAGATGACAGCTGCGCACACAGCTTCAGTTGAAACGTCCAAGTACTTTTAGGGAAGTGGAAAGAGAAATAAAGTGACAATATTTGCACATAAAATGCCTCGTGGGCACATTCCAAATATCTAAGCTGCCATGCCTGGAGAAAAGCAGAGTCCATTAAGATAAACTCCACCAGTCACCCTTTCAGGCCTCATTGATTTTTATGTACAAAATAATGACATACATGAGGATGATGAAGTGATGGAGCCGGTAAGGAAGGAAGGAAGAAACCAGCTACCATGACAGGGGTTGTAATTAGTGTTGGACTTTTAAAAACAGAACCAGCACTCTGTCAGATATGCACTTCTCCTATTATGAAAGTGTGGGCATTGACACATTTTCGGAGGAAAGCAGGAGTCTTGGGTGGCTTCAAGGACAACAATAGTAAGGGGAACTTAGCACTGAGAGGAGATGAGCTTAAAGAAGTGTAATATAGTAACCAAGAGGCTTTTTTAAAATTAATGATATCAAACTATATCAATTTAGAACATTACAAATTCATCAAGCAATATATTGAGAAGAAACTAGAAGCAAAAGAACTAAAACTAAAACAAAACTAACAAAATTCCAATAGTTAAAAGTTAGTTATCAATAATTATCTTAAATGTAATGAATTAAATTTTCTACTTTCCACAAGTTGCATGCTAGTCTCTAACATTCTGCTGGACGCTCAGTGAGTGCTTTGTAATCTCATGGAGAACTGGGAAGGGCTTTTATCTTATGGACTAGAATGTTGAGTACTTCGCCAACTTGATCCGGATTACAAGGTCCTAGTCTGAATTTAAATCTTAGTCTTTGGAATTTAAATGAAGTCTATTAATCCCTAGATGGTAAATGTAGTGCATTACTGGGAATGAATAAAGGCTTAAAAATTTTTAGGAAACTCATCTACTTAAAATCCTTTGCTTTCAAAAGAACAAGCATTGTTTAGAATACAATGCAAGTCCAACATCATTTTTACCCGAATTACCTGCTGTCATAGTGTGTTTAGCCTGTTTTACCAAAATACCATAAGTGGGGTGGCTTATAAACAACTGAAATTATTTCTCACAGTTCTGGGGCCTGGGAAGTCCAAGATCAAGGTGTGGGCATATTCAGTGTCCTGTGAGGGCTTATTTCGTCACAGATGACTGTCCTCTAGCTGTGCACTTACATGGCAGAAAGAAGGGCAAGGGCATTTTACTCCAGCCTCTCTTGTAAGGGGCCTAATTCCATTCCTGAGAACTAATTCTCACCCAGAAGGCCTAACACTATTACCTTGGGGCTTTAGGAGTTAACATATAAATTGGTAGGGGAGCACACTTAGATTATAGCACCCCTAAATCAAGTTTTAGCATCTTAAAAGACCTTATATTTCCCTCTCATTTCCTGTAGCACAGGTGTTATTGAGAAGCGACTAGCAGTAGAGATGCCGGGGTCAGTTTTATTTATTCTGTGACCTGAGGCAATATATCAACTTCCCTGTGTCATAACAGAATGTACCTCATAGTGTTAGTGTGAAGTATATGTATTATCACACTTAAAACAGTACCTGGCACATAACTATTATTGTTATTAAGAAATAATTATAGGGCAGCGCCTGTGGCTCAAGGAGTAGGGTGCCGGCCTCACATACCAGAGGTGGTGGGTTCAAACCCAGCCCCAGCTAAAAAAAAAAAAAAAAAAGAAAGAAAAGAAAGAAATAATTATAGGTTTTAACATATGCTCATTAAAAAAAAAATCCTTATCCCCAGATCTCACCAGGTTGATTTAACTTCATTCTGTAGAAGGGATTTGGGCTCTGTTATCACGCAGTCATCAGTTAATCACTAAACAGCTCATTTCTGTCGGTTTTTAAAATTGCTTTATATATTTGTCAGCTCCTTTGGCATATAGACATTTTCTCTATTATAGAAGCATACAGAATGTCTTCAGCTAGATAATGAAAGTCAA
This sequence comes from Perodicticus potto, assembly GCA_963574655.1. Lineage (NCBI taxonomy): Eukaryota > Metazoa > Chordata > Mammalia > Primates > Lorisidae > Perodicticus > Perodicticus potto. The sequence continues at coordinate 40,662 of CAUYRH010060534.1, forward strand.
GAAGAGTGGTTTAGGGACTCATCTATGTGGCTTTTTAGGGCATGGGAGGGTGGATCTTTGAGGAGGTGTAAATATTTTTGGACATTCTAAAATTACAGTAGGGTTCTAGGAGTGTTCTGCTGCGCATATGTGCCAACACATTTTCCAAATAAAGCAGGATTTCTGAGCAGTGGTAATGATGACAGCAAGCCTGCTCTGTGAAGGGAGAGTTGGAGGTGGGTTGCTGTGCTATCACTTCCCTGCCCGGGCCTCAGTACTCTTTAGCCTCTGATGGGGGATCAGTGTCAGGAGCCAAGAAGTTGAGGTGATTTGGGGTTGTGTACCCAGAGAAGCCATGGAGGGATCATTTAGACTTGTTAAATGAGGGTGAAAACCAGAATAAAAAGTTAATTCACAAACATTTAACTGAGCCCTTCCTTCTTTTCGGGTAAATAGTTCTAGAACTTATGAAGCCCTCTGGGAGACTTGGCAACAATGCCACATGGTAGATATGAATGCTTTTCCCAATCCTTTGAACTATCCAGTCCATCGTCAGATTCTGTCTCTCTCATATTCTGCTGCCTTTAGGAATGCAACATTTTCAAAGGAACAAAGAGGCATAAGGTTTTAAAAAAGGGAAATGAAAAAAAAAAAAGAATCTTGACCCCATCCTATCTCTGACTATAAATAGCTAACTTTGCTATCCTTCCCTCTGAACACTTGTCTATCCCCCATATACAATTATACACACACATGACTTTGAGATTCTTCTCTATCAAAGGAGGCTGGGTCTAGATTTCCTTCCAGTTCCATCATTCTGTAAGTTTTATGACCTCTAATAAAGTTGTTCTTCATCCAAAGTGATTCCTTAGTGAAGAGTATTGCCCAGAAGACTATTAAGAAGGAAAGGACAACGTGACAGGATAAAACTCTAGAAAATTCAGTGATAACATCTTGGGGATCAATTTGAAGGCAGGTTTAGAAAGTACTCATACAGGAGAGTTGAACAGTGGCTTAGCGATTTGGTGTAAAATGTTAACCCCTACTGTAATACAAATGAATTGTGGAGGTAAGAAAAAATTGATGTTAATCATGTTGATCCAAATGTGACTATCTCGTACCACTATCAGTAAATGCATGTGTGTATAAGTAGTGTATATGTGTATATCCATATATACATATACATGTAATTTATATGTAGTACTCATGAGTCCTATAAATTATGTACATAATAAATATAGGTTAAAAATATTTTAGCTTGAGAAACTCAATAGCCAAAATAGGCAAACAACATATCCAGACATCCATGAAAGGGAAGTAAAGATGCTCAATAAACATATAAAGGGTGCTCAACCTCATTGCAACCAAAGGAATAGCTAATCATAAAATTAAAAAGAGATACAATTTCACCCCTTCCAGACTGCCAAAACTTCAAAATCTAACACTACATGTGTTATTTAGGGTGTGGAGCCGAAGGGTTGAGGCAAGTGTTGTTGGAATAGGAAGAATATGAATTGTCGTGCTCCGTGAATAATATGTTAAGTGTTGAAACTATTTCAAAAAACTGCTTGCTATTATCTAGTTCAGTGGGCAATACCTCTAGTCTAATCCTGCGAGTCCAGGTCTTGGTAAATTACTTTCCGTATCTTGTACATGACACATGTATAAGGATGTTCAAGGAAAGATTCTTTGTAACAGACCATCTGAAATTATATGGCCCAGAAAGACAAGCCTTTTTTATTTTATTTTATTTTTTTAAGTTTCTTTTCTTTTTTTTTCTCCATTGGGTTAAAGCAGCATTTTCTGGCTTTTCAACAAAATGTTTGCTGTACCCTGGTCAAGACTAAGGGAACAAATGCAGGCCTCTGCATACTATGCAGTAGACCGATGATAAAATTGGGTTACAAAAGTCTGAGCAAAATAATACCTTCCTCACAGGTTCCCCAAAGTTTGCTTTGGAAGATGTGACTCTCTGCTTTAGCAGCATTTATCAGAGCTGTGTTGCTCAGGCTTGTAAATGCCGGGCAGCTCTGCAGTCAGGGCAGGCTTCCCTTCCAGGTCTTAGCACAGAACGCTTCCCACCTTGCCTTACTTACAGCCAGCAGATGGAAAACAAACGATTAAATTGGCCCCATGATGTCTCTGAGAAGTTCTGTCTGTGCTTTGTCAGTTTGTTTCTTTTTCATCTACTTTAAAGATCCTCACAGGTTTGTTGTATGTATTACTCTGTCTCCGAAAAAGTTTGCAAAACAAAACTGAAGGTACTGTAGACTGATTCCAACTCCTCTCCCCCCCTAAAGAATTTAATCTCAGTCATAGAAATTGGAATAATTAATGCAATTGGCATGGCTGATAAGATGGCTACTTTAAATTTATTTAGTAAAATTTGCATTGAGTTCCTGCTGTATACATGGGGTTACTACAAAAGTTTTGAAACAGACTTGTGATATGGTCCATTATTTTACTTCCAAGAAACACAGTTGACAGCCTCCTTTCTTTTTTTTTTTTCTTATATTAAGTCATATACACATAGATCATGAATACATTTATGCATATGTAGCGTACAATGTGTTGACAGCCTCCTTTCTAATTGACCTGTGCAAGTTTCAACTTGCTCAACTTATTATTAATGTTGCTAGGAGGGTTTCATTTATTTCCATCCATGTATATTTTATGTTTCTTGATTTCTGTGGTATCTCTAATGACCCACATGCAGGAGACAATCTACCGAGTGTCCAGTTCATTTGTTAAGTTCAATTGCACGCCAAGGCATTATTTACTGGATCAAAGGAAATAATTCTAAATATTTTAAGAACGAAAGTAGATATGGGCTTGCCTTCACATTATTTTGGGTATTCCACTAGATACCCTTCATTTTTGTGCCTTAATGTCTTGTGTCTCTTTATAATCTTTTGAAAAATTGCTTATTTATATATTTATTCATTTTTTGAATTTGGAGAGATCTTTGCATGAAGAGGGAGGAACAGCCAGGTGTCTAATTGTATAGAAATAATTCTTCCATAAAATGTATTTATATGTTAGAAAATTATATAGTCAATGTTAAGGTAATTGCATGTTAACTTTTTATAAATCAAATTATTTTTATGATGCATACTGAATAGCCAGTATACATGAAAAATAAACATCCTCTCTAAACATGTCTCAGCCTCTCGCATTGAGATTTGTTCTTGACTAGTTCACACATCAACTCAAAACCCATTTATTGACTGCTTTTCATCTTAGAATATATGTCCTAGCATTGCTTGGGCTTTATAGCCAACATGACTCCTGACTTCAAGAAGCATAGCATTCATTTGAAATTCAGGTTTGGAAAATATTTAAATGCTGAATTCAGAACATTATACTCTGATCTATGTCATACTTAGATTTATTTACCACACTAAGCAATTTAAAGCTGATGCCTACCTGCTAGGTCTTTTTTAATTTTAAATAAAAAAATCTGAAGTCCAGTACCGTGTGGATAACAGAAGTCAGATAACTTTTGGAACCTACATTTGTTCCAAACTTTGAATGGCAAATGCTGGCTAAGACCTTTGAAGTGGAAGAGAGAAAGCTACAAAAAAGATGGGAACGTGGGGAAGGGACATACTCTACTCGACTTCAATTTCTGAGTTATGGTACTCTCACCACCCCACTGTCACACCACCCTGAAGACATGAAACTATTTTAACTCTCTGAAAAAGGAGGAGATGTGCTTTGAAAATAGTGTTTTGCACTAAGTCTGCATGAGACAATTTTATCATTTGAATCCACTTGTTCTCTTGTTGTAACACTAAAATAAGCTTATTATAGAAAAATTTTTAATACAGAAAAATGTAAAAATAATCAACTGTAGGCCCTATTCTCCATGGATAGTTTTCCTGTAGTCATCATGTTATGGTAATTTACTACAAAATGAAATATTGTTTGAAAACATGCTTTTCAATAATATGTGTCTGGATAATATTTCATTCTATGCAAGTCTCATAATTTATGCATATGAGCAGGAAAACAGTTGTAGCCTAAACTTCAGAACACATATTAAACATTAAATAACTGTGCAAAACACTCTTGAAGTACATCAAGAGAATTAATCCACTCTCAAGTGCTCTAATTGCCTCAAATATTTTCATCATTAATTAGAAAAAGAAGAATGGGGATCGAAGAACACTGCTTTTGTACTAACAGCAGGGCTTTCTAGTAGAGTCATTAATTTAAAATGGTTCTTTTTACTTCACTTTTGTGTTTTTTAAGCACTTCCAAATTCTGTCCTACTGGGGAAGTGTTATGTTGACAGATTCCTTTTTTTCTTTTTTTTGAGACAGAGCCTCAAGCTGTTACCCTGAATACAGTGCCGTGGCATCACAGCTCACAGCAACCTCCAATTCCTGGGCTCAAGCAAGTCTCCTGCCTCTGCCTCCCAAGTAGCTGGGGCTACAGGCGTCCTCCACAATGCCAGGCCATTTTTTGGTTGCAGCTGCCATTGTTGTTTGGCGGGCCCGGGCTGGATTCAAACCCACCAGCTCAGGTGTACGTGGCTGGGGCCTTAGCCCATTGAGCCACAGGTGCGAGCCGACAGATTCCTTAAAGTCTGGTATCTAGTCCTTACCTTGTTTAGGACTGGAAACATGTTACTTTAGAATATATGTGGTTCTAATTTTATGAAATATGTTCAAATCCACTGTCTCGTGAGCTTCACCACCATTTGGCTTTGTAATGGATAGTAACGCCTTGGGGGTCACTGTTATCCATTGCCCTTTCCTGTTGGTAATGGTACCTCAAGTTTTGTACTGATCTGGATCCCTCACATTCAGCCCCGTAATTCAAGGAAAGATAGTCTTAGCAGCAGCACCAGGAGTAGTTAAAAAGCCCCATCCCTGTGACCCCACCACATGGGACTCATTACAGGACAATGACATCTGTATAGATGTTTGCTGAAAGCTATGGGAGAGGAACTTCATTCTTCTTCTTCTCTGTTACTGAAGAGATGCTTTTCCAGGGTGGATATGATTAAAAAATAAGGATTTCAGAAGGGGAGTATGTTTGATGTTGTACTTGATACGTGTTTCATTCTAAATTTCCCTATTGTGTCATCATCATAGTAATCACGGTTGTTATTATTGCTATTTTTCTTTCTTTCATTCTATTCCTTTCTTGAGAACTATGTTGGACCAAGGTAGTAAAACTTAGTCGAGAAACTAAAACTAGCACACACACACACATAAAAATAAAGGAGAGAATAAAATAATGTCTTCTTTCTATGATTAGAGGTGGTGAATGAAGCTCTGCCTATAGATTTTTTCATCTAAGAGCTAATGAATTCTTTTTACTGTTTAAGTCAGTTTTAGTTGGTTGTTTCACTATTTGCAAATATAATATCTCAAATGATACAGACATAAAATTTACAAATTGAGACTTTTACAAATAAACAACAACAAAAAAACCCTCAGACATCAATAGAAATGACCTGTCTATGGCAAAATAGCTAGTAAACAATATAGCCAGAAACTAAATTTAGATCTTTGGAATCTGAATTTTAAGTTTTATAACCCCATTGCTTGATTAGGCATACTTGGAGTTAAAAAAAAAGTCAAAGTGAACATTAGTTCACTTTTTCTTCTGTTACTCTATCAATGGGAAAGAAGCCATATTTTGTAAAATAATGTAAAGAGGTTTATTCTGAGCCAAATTTGAGGACCATGATCTGGAACTACACCCCAAAAGCCTTGAGCAAGTGGACTTGTGATGAGATTACAGTTTGGTTGTCTACATTTCAGGGAGACAGGAATTACAAGTCAATATGTGGAAAGCATACATTGGTTTGACCTGAAAGGGTGGGACATCGCAACACCTCAAAGTAGGTTCTTACAAGTTGTACGTGGTTAAAGATTCTTTGGTTAATTGGCTAAAAGAGTTAGGCTCTGTCTAATACAGTGGTTCTCAACCTGTGGGTCGTGACCCACAGGAACTGTATCACAGGGCTGCGGCATCAGAAAGGCTGAGAACCACTGGTCTCATAGAACAGGAATCAGTGAAAAGGAACAGTTTGAGTTAAGATAAAGGGCCTGCTAATCAGAGACAAAATACTGGACACCAGCCCAGACTCAAGTGGTTCATTGTGTATATTGAGGCCCTGCAAGGGGATGTCTCTAAGAAGGTAGGAGGTCATGAGGAGATGTCTGATCTCCTGGAAGTTTCAGGGAATCTCTTTGTCCAAGAGCAGGTCCAGTCAGTCAGCCTCTGGGGTAGAGGAGGTCTAAGACTCTATTTTAATTTACAACTCTCAGAGAGAACTTTCGTTTTATTGCAAATATTTTTTTTCTGCAAATGTTCACGAATTATTTCTCTATTGCGTGGCTAAAGAATTTTTCAGAAAGATCATGTGCTTTTCTGACCACCAGGAACAGCTGAAGACAGCAACTAGATAAGGCTGTTTTTCTTCTTTTCTTTCCTAGGATAGGGACTAGGAGTTGGTGACCTAACAGGTTGTTCCCAAATTCAATAGCTGAATTCTTGCACCTGATAATAGCCTCTTGTGAGTCTTATAATCTTTGTCTTTGCATGCCAACATAAGCCAACTTGAGCAGGGTTTCAGAGGGCAGGAAACTCCTCAGGTGATTAGTTTTCAAACAGGATCTTCCTTCTTGCAAAGTAGTTCTTTGCCTCTCTTTTACTCTAACCCTGTGGGTAGCGGCAGCAAGCTTCCATTTCAAGAGAAGAGGGGTCTTTCCCTTCAGACAGACACTCTCAAACCGCAGGATTGCTCTCCCCGTACTATTGCCAAATTCTTCTAGGCAGGAGCTAGAGAGAAGCTTAACAGGGCAGATAAGTATTTTTCTTGCTGGCTGGATCTCTTTTCATCTAAGATTCAGCTAAAGCAAAGCCACCTATTATTGTCTGCTTATGGTGAGTGTTGTCTGAGAGATGCATAGACAGCTAGGGCTCCAACAAGGATTTAAGTCAGGCAGTGTGAATGTTTCCTCCTCATCCTGCCACTGGTGTTTGTCTTGGGTTCCAGTTCAGCCGGGGGCTGTCCAGGTATGAAGGCTGGATCTAACCAGAATCTCATATTTGTAGATTTATGAATATTTTTTAGACATAATTAATTTTATTTTTACAATATCCAAAATGTTTAAGATTTAATTTACTAATTCACTCACTGGTATGTATAGATTTTCCTTAACATTTAATGAAAATGTTTAAATCTATAGAGGTTTGAAGAATTGACCAGGAACGCACATATACATGTCCTCTAAATTCTGTGATTTATATTTGTTACATTCATATCATATTCATCCACATACTTTTCTATCTATTCATTGGTTAACTTTCTTCTTGGTGCATTTCAAATTAAGTTTCAGACATTATTACGTTATACATCTGAAAACGTCAGCGATATTTACCATTTACAATTCCTTTTTTCTTAGTGTAAAATGTATACACAAAGAAATGCACAAGTCCTAAGGACAGCTTACCATCGTGATGAATACCTACGCCTGTGTAAACCAATTTCCTCTTGAAACCCAGAAAGTATCCTCAATGCCCTTTCCAACAATTCTTGCTTCCATGCCCTCCACGAAACTGTTATTTTGGTTTAATATCAATAAAGAATAGTTTAGTCTATTCTAGAACTTTGTATAAATGATATCATCCAGTAGGTACTTATTGGTTTTAAGCTAATTTTACTCATTATACTATTTTTGAGACTTACAGGTGTAGTGTGGATTAAAAATTCATTCCTTTTCATTGATAGATAGTGTTTTATAAATGAATATACTGCAGTTTTTAACATTGTCTTATTAATGGAAATCTATTCGATTTTTTGACCTCTGCTTCTATTTCTTAATAGAGTTTCATGAACATTCTTATACAAGTATTTTGTAAGCTGACATTACTCTTTGTGGGCGAAGAGAGTACCTATCTCGAAGTAAAATTATTGGCTTACAGGATTGTTACATGGTTTTATAAAAAATTGCTGCACCTTTTCCCAAAGCAGTTTTATCATTTTACACTACCACCAAGAAGAGGAGACATTTATAATGTTCTATATTCTCGATAATATTTGGTGTTATAGGTCTCTCTTTTTAAAAATGTCAGAATATTACAGCTGTACAAATGTTGTGGTTACATGAATTTTATACAGTTTGAGTCAAAGTTGTGGGTGTGCCCTTCATACAGGTAATTGTACATTGTACCCATAATGGTTTCAATTTACCCTGTTCTCCTGACTGCTCCCAACTGCTTGCTTTCCCTGGAGTTTTACTACCAAATGTGCACATAGGTATTGATTGTAATCAGTTTCATCACAAGTTCATGTAGTGTGTTTTTCCATTCTTTGGAAACATCACTTAGAAGAATAGTTTCCACTTCTACCTAGGTTGTTACAAAAGGTATTAGTTCACCTTTTCTTTTATGGCTGAGTAGAGATATACTACTTCATGGTATAAAAATACTACATTTTCTTAATTCACTTGGGTTGTTTCCATATCTTTGCAATTGTGAACTGTGCTACAATCAACACTGGAGAGCACATGTTTTTGATAAAATGATGTTTTTTCCTTGGGTAAATACACGTGAAAGTGGGATTCTGGATCAAATGATAGATCTGCTTTAAGTTCCTTGAAGTATTTTCATTTGCTTTTTCAAGAGGTTGTACTAGTTTGTAGTCCTACCAACACTGTATAAGTGTTCCTTTCTCTCCACATCAATGCCAGCATCTGTTGTTTTGGGATTTTTTTGATAAAGGTCATTCTCATAGGTGTTGTGATACTTCATTGTGGTTTTGATTTGCATTTTCTTGATTATTAGAGATGTTGAGCATTTTAAATTTGTTTATTGACCATTAGTCAATCTTCTTTTGGAAGTTTCTGTTTTTCTCTTTAGTCCATTTTTTTATGAGGTTTTTTTCTTTTTCCTTTTTGCTGATTTTCTTGAGTATCTTTTACAGATTCTGGTTAACAGCCCTCTGTTGGATGAATTGAATGTAATGATTATCTCCAATTCTGTAGGTTGTCTATTTGCTCTGCTGATTGTTTTGTTGGCTGTGCAGAAGATTTTAAATCTAATCAGGTCCCATCAACATTGTTAAAATATCTCTACTACCTAAAGTAATCTACATATTTAATGCAATGTCCATGAAAATACCAGCATCATTTTTCACAGATCTATAAAAAATAATTCTATGCTTTGTATGAAACCAGAAAAGCAAAGCAACCTTAATCAAAAAGGAAAAATTGGGAGGCATGAATAAGAACAGAGAACCCAAAGGTAAACTATCTTTATATTCCCATCTGGTCTTTGACAAATAATAACATACACTGAGCAAAAGAATCCCAATCCCAAATGGTGTTGGAAAAATTGGATAACCGTGTGTAGAAGATCAAAACAGAATCCACAGCTCTCCACTCACAAAAATTAATTCACACTGCATAATAGATTAAACCTAAGGCATGAAGCCATAAGAATTCTAGAAGAAAATTACAGAAAAACACTTGCAGACATCAGTGTAGGCAAAGAATTTCTGAGGAAGACCTTGAAGTCAGTCTCTTAACTTTTGTGTCTTCGTAGGTACTTAGTGGTATATTACTGTAGTTTTAATTTGTATATTCGAAATAACTAGACATATTGATCCCAATATTTATAAGCTGTTGGCCATTTATCTTCTTTGTTGAATTGTCTGCTCAATGGAATGACAATGGAAAGGTAAATCCACGGTAAGTGGAGTCCTAAACTAGATATCTGGGGATGTCACATCCTTTTCCAGTTCTGCTTCTGTCATGCTCTGAGGAATGTGTTATCTCATCTCACCTATCTGCACCTCATATGACTCATTAAAAAGAAAGCCATTCAATATGGTAATTTCTAAGGTTCTTTTAAAATCCAGATTACAAAACACTATTTATCTTGCTCTGACCCTACTGATTCAGCCCTCTCTACACCCTACCAGCAGCAGTGTTCCTGCTGCATGGTGCTAGAGCATCCTAGGCCTATCCATAGTCCATCATCTAACATGATGTATTACCATTACTAAATTGTTGCAAGCAAAGTTTCTTTTGTAAGAAAAACACTTATGTCATTTTATTCTAGCTCCCTGATGTTGCCTTTTATTTTGGATCAATTTCATTCTCCCATTTTGTGTATGGGAAATATAATCTAAATTACTCGAATTCAGTAAATGCACTTTGTTCTTCCTGCTTCTCATTGTTTTATGTCTATCAGTTACTTATTCAGTTTTAACCCCTGAAGTTAGTTTTGTGATTCCATCTTCTCAAGTGAAGAGAATATCTAAACAGTCATCTCAAATCACACTTTTTCTTTTATTTTGACAAGTGTGGTTTAGGTTTTATTTATAAAAATGCCTCCTGGTAATCAGTAAATGCACTGCACTCTATCATGTGAAAATAACAGCATCTGAGTAATCTGAGCCAACACAATTTCCTGAAAATAATCTGGAATACATATGGGTCAGAAAGATAAATGTGATTTGCAAAGATATGCAAAATTACATTGCATATTTAAATTCATCATGCAAATGTCCCTCTACTGTATTCCCAAGAGAAATAAAGAGTAATAATTAAAAATGAGGTAAGTGCTAAAGAAGAAATGAACAAATGGCAAAAGAAGGAATTAGAGAATGGGTAGAATACCTAGAGCAAGTGCTCAAGAAAGGTCTCGCTGAACAAGTAATACTAAAGCTAAGTTAAGAATGATGAGCAGAATCCAGCCATGTGTAAAGTGCGTGTGCGTGCACACTTTTTTATATCATGCAGTGAATGTGAACTTTATTGTAAGTATTCTGGGAAGACACTGAAGGATTCCCAGGTGAAGTGGTTTGATGTGAAATAATCATTCTGGCCATTTTTTTGGGGGAAATGATGGTGGATTGAATTAGATCAAGGAGATTATGTGGAATGCTGTTGGATAGCTAGATTGTAACATGATTTATGACACAAAATGCTGCAAAAGCCCCCAAATTGAAGGTATAAGTCTTTCTAAAGTTAAAGTCCAGGTGGTTCTGTAGATAGGAGGATTGTTTGAAAGTTCATATGAGAAAGGCTTAGACTACTAAATCTCCTTTCTTACTAACCTCCTTCACTATTACAGACAATTAGGGATTTGCTACATAAATGGACATTCTGAGACATTCTTAATTCAGGGAACCAGATAAAGGGGATGGAATCATACTCATGAGAAGAGGATTAAGGTGAAAATCTTCATATAAAATACCAGTAGCATTAAGATTTTTACATTCATCTTTATGAACATAGAAACTGGGCTTGCAGTGCTTAGGAAGGATAATTAAAAATTCTTCTTGTGAAACAAATCACCTAAAGAGATCTTTCGCCACCAATGTAAAACTCCATGAAAAAGTCCAGTCAAATAATGGTCACTGACCCCATACATGCACCTTCCTAAGGGTTTTTTACTTTATTATTTGAAAATGTGAGAGACATCAAATAATTACCAAATATTTGAGGAAGATCTCAGATGTTAAATACTCAATATAATGTAGAAACTATGCCAACAACTGAAACTGAATAAAATCCACACAGGCATAAAAACAAAAAGAAAAAGACACATTAATTAAACAGTAATGGGTTGCTGTAGAAAATGTGAACATCCAGGGGGCGAAAAAATATTGAAAAACAAAATTCAAATAAAAGATAAAAAAATTCAATAGAAAGATGAGAGTAGAAATAACATTTGAGAAAACTGTGATAGGAAAGAAATAAAGTTATGATAACTAGAAAAGCTATGATTAACCTTCTTTTTTATCCAAAGACTCAGAATCTGAAAAATAACTATCAGAAAGAATTAAAAGAAATAAAAAAGAAAAAAAATTATCAAATCATTTTTAAAATATCTGTATGACTTAAGTTTACAATGTTTCAAATTTAAAGGAACCTTCAGCGGAATGCCTAACTGTCCTGGTTTGTCTGGTACTAGGGGTGGGAGTTTTTGTTTTAAAATCAGAATTCTTAGCAGGCTTAGATGTAGAAGAAAAGGAGAGTGTCACATTAAAAAAAAAACCTGGAAATTACTAGCACAAATGAAAAATTGTATAATTTGTATGTGTGAGCATGTATCATGGTGAAATAAAAATGGACCAGAGCTTGTAAAGTAGTAATAAAAAAAAAAAAAAAGTCAGAACAGTCTGAGGCACACAGGACAGAGTTGGTCACTCTATTAACCAAATGCAATTTAATGGATAAAAGACCCATTCCAAATCATACGCCATCACAGAACCAATGGAACAAGATGAGGATGCTATATGATTTCAGAGAGAGAAAAATGTCTTTCATACAAAGGACATAGGATCAGAACAGCATCAAAATGCTCAATAGCAATACTGGAAGTTAAAGACAGAGAAAAATCTATCAAAATTATGAAGATAAATGCTTTCTAACCCAGAAGCCTAGACCTAAAGACACTTTCAAACATGCAAGGTCTTAAAAGATTTACCTCACATTTACCCTTTGTCAATTTACTGGAAGATGTACTCCATTAAGGTACAGAAGCTAAGAAAGTAGAAATTATGGGCTCTACAAAACTGGGGATCTTACATGTGGTAGAGAGAAAAGGGGTTTCAATAGTGATGGGGAAAGAGTCTAAGGAGATGAAAAGCAGACTCAGGAATGATGCCACAAACTGAGAAGAAATGGAACACAGTAGAAAGGAATCCAGAGGAAGATAGAAGGAAAGATAGCAGAAACATGGACAATGGAGGAATCAGAGAATTTAACATTTCTTAAAAAGATAAATCTCTCATTCCTCTTTTTCTCTGCCTCTGTTGGGAGAAGATGGGGCAGGTAGGGTGTTAAAGGATTAGAAGTTGGGGACCTATGTGGCTCATGAAAAAGGTACTGTGTAGTGAGACTGGGAGCTTGAGGGTTGAGAAGGACTCACTTGAGAGCTGGGGATGGTCAGAGCAGATCATAAGACAAATAATGCACAGGGCATTGTGGGATTCAAAATGATACAGATACTGTGCGCTTTAAGAAATATTTTAGGACATTTCTATGTACCTTCTGTACACAGAGCTTCCTCTCCCTAAATTTAAAGAGCTAACTAATCATAGGTAAAGGTGTTCACTAGATTTTTTTTTTTATTAATCCACATTTACTGTGACTAAAGCAGAAAAAAAATCAAGGAATGCTATCTTAAGTGCTCTACTGGAGATAGAAACCAGATAGGAAAGATATGATAAAAGGTAATTTTATTGAATCAGTAGGTCACCGTTGCCTAATTCTGCCTTTTTATTTTCTAGTCCATTCTCTTCTTATACTTTAGATGTTCTTCCTCTTCTTGCTCTTCTTCCTTCTGAGCTAGTGGTTTATTCTGCAGTGATGTTAGTGAAGTATGGGGGTTCAAGGTAGTTGACCAAATTATCAAATGAAACAAGTAGGAGTTTAGCGAGAAAGACAGTTTATTAACAACCCGTACAGTAGGCCAGGCCTCATCCTAGTGAATATAGACCCTGTGAAAACAGTTTTTAGATTTTTACGTACATTTTTTTTGAGGAATTATCAGCTGCTTCTTGGAAAGTCCCTTACTTTTTACTCATTTTCTAATTGGTCCACCCAGGATCTTGATCAACTCTAGTCCTGAAACAGAGGAGGTCAAACTGTCTGTACTAGAATGTCCTTAGAGCACTGAGTAACCTCTTTCCCAGAATAGCACAACTATAAGATCTTAATTAGTCCCATTCCCATATTACCCTGGGTCAGCCTGACTGCCTCTGCCCCCACTCTATCTGTCTTACAGTAACGTTGCTAAGTAGCAGACTGTGATGGGATCCTGTGAACAAATCCATCATCTTGATTCACTGCTTAACTCAAGAACATGCCATTTAGTCTCCTCCCTCTTACCTCTTCATTTCATATACTTAAACAATTTACTATTAAAAATGGGGGTTTGAAGATTTATGATTGAGGAAATAGCTATTAAGAGAAAATCTTACTTAGAAAAATGGTCTCAAGTTCCATCCAGGTGGTTACAAAAGATACTGGATCACCTTTTCTATGTCTGAGTAGTAGTCCATGGTATACATAGACCACATTTTATTAATTCACTCATGTATGGTACAATGCACACTTTCTGGTGAATGACACACTTATAACCTTACAAATTATATAACCAAATTGTGTGTTTCCCTGTAATATTCTGAAATTTTAATAAAAGAGAGAGAGAACATATTAATGTTACTAGACTGGTGGTCAGACTTCAGGTGAGCTAGGCATGTGGAAGACTATTTGTCCTCTGGGTGTAGAAAGTATTGTTACCAATGGGCATATGCAGTCTGATCACAAATATATTTAGTCTCAGATCAAAAACTGTGAAGATGGAAAAGCAAAATCTTTCATAAAATCCTCACATTATTATATCTTGGATTCCATTATTTCCTTTGTATCCCAATTGTTCCTCTCAGTGCATTTTTAGAAAATGAGGCTTAATTGAGAAGTACTGAATATGCCAATGATGTGCACTTTCTTTTTCTTTTTTCTAAATAATTTTCTTGGGTTACGTTTATATTATCAGAAAAAATGTAGCAAATTTTAGTCATTTTTATATGCAAATAATGAAAGGCCAAAGGGACTTCAATTTAATTCAAATGACTATTCCTTAACTGGTCAATTAAGAGAAGACAGATCACTTAATATCACATCAACTTCTTCAGCTATTAAAAAAAAAAAGCTATAATATTCCTCTGTATCTTCAGATTCCATTAGTTTCACTCATGCACAAGGAATTTCTGAGGTGTTTTGATAAAGAAAGGGAAAACTATGACAATTTACACATCTATCTTCTCCAAAACACCCAGGTCCCTGGTGGGCCTTTAAAATGAAAGCCCTCAAATAATCCATACTTAGTTGTCTACTGCTATCTAACCTAAGTCCTGGATATTAAGGTAAGAGAGGCCACTCCCCAAGATAGCATTTGCTGGTGCTTTAATCTTTTTTCACATGGAGTTATATGTTTTGCTTCTTAATTTTTTTTGTAATGATTTCAAGGCTGGCCTAGGTGGCTCACTCTGGGAGGGTGAGAGGGGTGGATTGCTCCAAACAAGCCTGAGCAACATCAATACCATGTCTCTAAAAAATAAAAAAATAAAAAAATAACCGGGTGTTGTGGTGGCCACCTGTAGTCCCTGCTACTTGGGAAGCTGAGCCTCAAGAGTTTGAGTTTCCTGTGAGATATGATACCATGGCACTCTACCAAGGGTGACATTTACAATTAAATTACAATAATGGGGGGGAAGAGACAAGATGGCCGACTGTAGCTAGCTTTCAGGAGAGGCTTCCGTCCAGAGGGAGAAATAATGGCCAGAAACAACCCAATAAAGTGGAAGATCGGGAGCTGAGCTGATAGAGAGGATTGATAGGTCCATATCTCCCCTGCTGAGGCAAGATGGAATTCCAAGGAAACAAATTTCAGGTACA
This sequence comes from Perodicticus potto, assembly GCA_963574655.1. Taxonomy (NCBI): domain Eukaryota; kingdom Metazoa; phylum Chordata; class Mammalia; order Primates; family Lorisidae; genus Perodicticus; species Perodicticus potto. The sequence continues at coordinate 56,081 of CAUYRH010060534.1, forward strand.
AAACCCATCCCAAAGAGAATGGGAATCCTTTCCTTCTCCTCCCTCATGAGAGCAGCTTGAGGCAAGTAAAACAGAGGACCTTTTGTTTCACCAAAGAGGAGAGAACAACTGAAGGCCAGGACTACCTCCATAGAGAGATATCGCTGCAAGTCCAGGCAGTCTCTTGCCTGGGCCAAAAGTTAATCTAACATTCTCGCTATCTTCCTGAACTCCCAATCCACCCACCCCCTTCCTGGCAGTAGGAAAGACTACCCCCTGCAAAATCTGGAGTGTTTGGCAGATTTTTGCTAGGGCAGGGTATCTTATGAGATGTGGGGCATTTGTGCTGAAACTATAACTTTAATAGAGGCAGGGACTTGCTCCGTGTTGGAAAGAGCATAGAGTGGGACCTGCGCCATCGACCACTGGGGATCGCGTAGGCGCTGCACCCCATCCAGCTTCCCTTCTGCTACCAGAAGAGTACCACCCAAAGGCTCTTGTGACCCTGGCCAGTGATTCCAGCCTGGTTCCTACAACTTGTGTGGCCCATGGCTGGAGATTCCACCCTCCAGCTCCCCACTCAGCTACTGTGACCTACACACAGCAGTACCACAGACTGGTGGCTCCACCGCCAGTGGCAGTGCCACCCCTGACAGTGGTGGCAGCTCCAAGATTTCTCCAACTGGTGTCAAATTTGGGAGACAAACCAACCCAAACCTTCCCAATCCTGTGAACATGAGGGAACCTGACCTGACCTGCATGAGTTCCAGAGGTGGAGTGTGGCCAAGGCAGAGGCATGGTCTCTGAGGGAGAGAACCACTGTTCTCCATAGTAACCCCTGGCTGGGTACAGATGCAGTGGAACACTCCCCAGTTTCCAATGATTATCAGCAGGAATCAAGCCTGAACTAGTCCCACCAACAGGTCACACAGTGAGATGGCCAGCTGGAGAAGAATTGTCTCCTCTTTGACTTAGGTGCAAATCTCTGGTGGACTTGAGTATTAGAGAGAGCTTGGCTGCAGCCCTGAGGGGTAACTAGTGACTGGGGGTAATGGTGATGCAAAGTTGGAAAGGAGGCTCAGCCCCTCTAGAATAATTCTTTTGCTTGGTGGGGCTTTCTAACTCCTCAACCACCAGAGCGAGTCACACTTGAACTATCAGTGGACACCTGCTGTCCAGTTGCTGGAGACCTTTTGAACTCTCGCATTTGATATGTGTTTGTGCTGACTGGGATAATTGGTTTGGAACTCTTGATCAGGGCTAATTACCCAGAGACTCCCCCAAGGTTATACCCTAGTTGTGTTGTGGAACGCGGATCTGATTCTTAGTTATTGTCAGTGAGAGTCAGAGTATCTTAATTGCTTGTATTCCTCCACAGCTGAGATTTCAATCCAAAGTCATAGATACACTAGGATTGGTCAGAGTCTAGCTAACTACAAGACAGATCCACCTAGCCCCATCATACCAAGCGAGTTACCAGAGTCTCAGGTTGTAGTACTGAACAGGACCTTGGTAAAGCTGTAGGGGAAAAGCCACAGTCACCAGTCCCAGAACTCTGGTAAAGGGCTGATTAATTATCTTTCCAGGAGTTCTCAATTTAATTCCACCTTACCAGCCTCTACAAACAAATGGTGAAAAATAGCCATGGGGCAGAATCAGTGGAAAAACTCAGGCAACATGAATAGGCAGAGTAGATCAACTCACCCAAGGTATGACTAAGGAGATGCAACAGAAGATCCTATTCATTAACAAATGGCTGAGATGTCAGAAATTGAGTTTGGAATTTGGATACCAAATAAGATTAACAGAATTGAAATAAAATTGGAATTAGAAGTTGAAGGAGTAATCCAAAAGTTGGCTCAAGAATTCAGTGAATTTAAAGATTAAATCACCAAAGATTTTGACAAATTGAGAGAAGAAGTTGCATCCCTCAAATACTTGAGAAATACAATAGAATCCCTCAGTAATAGGACGGAGCAGGCAGAAGAAAGGATCTCAGACATTGAAGACAAAGATTTTGAACACTCCCAAGTGCTCAAAGATGAAGAGAAAGGGACAGCAAAGACAGATCATTTCCTGAGAGAGTTGTGGGCCAACTTCAAAAAAGCATATATTTGCCTTATTGAAATTTCTAAAGGTGATGAGAATGATATGAAAGGCACAGATGCTCTACTCCAAGAGATTTTAGAAGAAAACTTTCCAAACATGGCAAGATTTACTGAAATTCAGATAGCAGACAGTTTCAGAATCCCAGCACAACTCAATCCAAATAAAGCATCCCCTAGACACATTATAATTAACTTCACCAAAGTTAATATGAAAGATAAAATCCTGCAAGCAGCCATACATAAGAAAATCATAACCTACAAGGGGAAGAATATAAGAATGACTGCAGATCTTTCTGCTGAAACTTTTCAAGCCAGAAGAGGATGGTCATCAACTTTAAATCTCCTAAAACAAAAAAATGTTCAGTCCAGGATACCTATCCAGCTAAACTGAGTTTCATTTATTATGGAGAAGTCAAATACTTTAATGACATTCACACATTGAAGAAATTTTGCCGTAACTAAACCAGCTCTTCAAGATATTCTCAGACCCATCCTCCATAATGACCACCACAATGCTCTACCACCAAAGTAAACTCACTCAGAAATTATTGATCAAAACCCTACTTCCACAGTGGCAAAAGGATTAAAAATGTCTACTGGCATTTCAAAAAACTTGACACTCCAAATACCTACCAGGCTTATCAACACTCTCAATTAATGTAAATGGCTTAAGTTGTCCACTAAAGAGGCACACGTTGGCCAACTAGATGCACAAACTCAGGTCAGATATCGGTAGCATACAAGGATCTCATCTTATCTTAAAGGATAAATATAGATTCAGGGTGAAGGGATGGACAACTATAATCCAGAAAAATGGAAAACATAAATAAAGCAGGGGTGGCAATTTTATTTGCAGATACATTAAACTTTAAACCAACAAAAGTAAAGAAAGATAAGAATGGTCACTTCATATTTGTTAAGGAAAACATTCAAAATGATGAGATTTTAATTATTAACATTTATGTGCCCAACCAAAATGCTCCTCAATTTGTAAGCGAGACCCTTACAGACTTGGACAATTTGATATCTTCCAGCACCATAATGGTTGGAGATTTTAACACCCCCATGGCAGTGTTGGATAGATCCTCCAATAAGAAGCTAAGAAAAGAAATTCTGGACTTAAACTTCACCATACAACAATTGAATTTAATAGACATCTACAGAACATTTCATTCTAACAAAATTGAATACACATTCTTGTCATTAGGCCATGGAACATCCTCCAAAATTGATTATATCTTAGGTCACAAGGTTAACCTCAGCAAATTTAAAAGAATAGAAATTATTTCTAGTATTTTCTCAGATCACCATGGAATAAAAGTGGAACTCACCAATAGCAGGAATCTGCATACTCATACAAAGACATGAAAACAAAATAACCTTCTGCTAAAAGATAGCTGAGTCAAAGAGGAGATTAAGAAGGAAATTGCCAAGTTTTTGGAACAGAATAATAATAAATATATGAATTATCAGAACCTTTGGGACACTACAAAGGCAGTCCTAAGAGGGAAATTTCTAGCATTGCAAGACTTCCTTAAGAGAATGGAAAGAGAGGAAGTCAATAACTTAATGGGACATCTCAAACAACTGTAAAAGTAAGAACACTTCAACCCCAAACCCAGCAAAAGAAAAGAAATAACCAAAATTAGAGTGGAATAAATGAAATTGAAAACAAAAGAATTATTCAAAAAAATAAATGAATCAAAAAGTTGTTGTTTTGAAAAGTTTAACAAAATAGAGAAACCCTTGGCTAGCCTAACCAGAAATGGAAAATTAAAATCCCTAATTTCGTCAATCAGAAATGACCAAGGTGAAATAACAACAGATACCTCAGAAATTCAAAAAATTCTTAATGAATAGTACAAAAAACTCTATTCTCAGAAATACAAAAATCTGAAAGAAATTAACCAATACTTGGAAGCACACCATCTTCCTAGACTTACCCAGAAAGAATTAGAAATGTTGAACAGACCTATATAAAGTACTGAAATAGCATCAGCCTTACAAAGTCTCCCAAAGAGAAGAGTCCGGGACCAGATTGCTTCACATGGGAATTCTCCCCAGCCTTTAGCAAGGAACTAGTACCTATATTACATAACCTTTTTCAAAGCATAGAAAAAAAAGGAATACTTTCCAATCTTTATCTTTAATGAATTTAGATGCAAAAATATTCAATAAGTTCCTAGCAAACAGGATCCAGCAATACATCAAGCAAATTATACACCATGACCAAGTTGATTTTATCTCAGGGTCTCAAGGATGGTTCAATATACGTAAATCTATAAATACAATACATCACATAAACAAAATAAAAAACAAAGACCCTATGATTCTCTCAATCAATGCAGAAAAAGCTTTTGATAATATCCAGCATCCTTTTATGATCAAAAAACTTAAGAAAATAGGTTTATAAGGGACATTTCTTAAACTGATAGAGGCCAACTATAGCAAACCCACAGCCAATATCCTACGGAATTGAATTAAATTGAAATCATTTCCACTCAGATCAGGAACCAGGCAAGGCTGTCCACTGTCTCCACTGTTTTTTTAACATTGTAATGGAAGTGTTAGCCATCACAATAAGGTAAGAAAAGGTCATCAAGGGTATCCATATAGGGTCAGAGGACATCAAACTTTCACTCTTCACAGAGGAAATGATTGTATATCCAGAAAACACCAGGGATTCAACTACAAAACTCTTAGAAGTGATCAAGGAATACAGCAGCATCTCAGGTTACAAAATTAATACTCATAAATCTGTAGACCTTGTACATACCAACAACAGTCAGGGACCCTATTCCTTTCACAGTAGTGCCAAAGAAGATGGAATATTTGGGAGTTTACCTAACAAAGGATGTGAAAGATCTCTATAAAGAGAACTATGAAACTCTAAGAAAAGAAATAGCTGAAGATGTTAACAAATGGAAGAATCAAAATTGTTAAAATGTCCATATTACCCAAAGCAATATACAATTTTAATGCAATCCCTATTAAAGCACCACAGTCTTACTTTAAAGACCTTGAAAAAATAATACTTTGTTTTATATGGAATCAGAAAAAACCTTGAATAGCCAAGACATTACTCAGAAATAAAAACAAAGCAGGAGGAATCATGCTAACAGACTTCAGACTATACTATAAATCTACAATGGTCAAAACAGCATGGTACTGGCACAAAAACAGAGAGGTAGATGTATGTAACAAAATAGAGAACAAAGAGATGAACCCAGCCAGATGAACCCAGATCAACTCAATTGATCATTGATAAGCCAATCAAAAACATTTAGTGGGGAAGATGGCGGTCTATTGCCAGCTTTCTGCAGATGCTCCCGTCCAGAAGGAGAGTTAAAGGACAGAAATTTAGCAAGAAAGCCAACATTTTGGAACTGAGCCAAAATAGAAGGTCTAAGAACGCACATCAACCCTGCTGGAGTGACCTGCAACCCAAAGGATACAAATAAAAGGTACAGAGCACATCACCAAGTGAATGGGAGTCCCCTCCCCCATGAGAGCGGCTTGCAGTATATGCCATACCTCCATACAAGCAAGTGAGCAGAGTTCAGATGTCCTCTCACTCTACCCCACAGGAGAGACCTCTAAAAACCGGACCTCCTTTCGCTACTAGGGTGCTGCGGCACTCTCCTGCCAGGCATAAAACTGTATAAAACTGTATATATTCTCTACCTGTAAGTTGGAACTCCTGGCACTCCCCTCCACTCTCACCCTGAGGTCTGGAAGTCTGTCCCCCATGAAGTCCAGACTCTTGGACACTTTCTCGAGGGGCGTGGACAGGGTGCAGGCTGTCACTGGTCTGTCCTGTTTTTCTGGCTTGGGAGCAGTGAGAGGAAAGTGAGCTGAGAGGTGGCTGAAGTGGAGAGGTGGTCCCCTGAGGCACGAAGCAGCAGCGCTGAGAAAGCTTTGCTAAATTTCGCTGCACCTGGCCCTCAGGGGATGACAGCTGAGACAAAGGGCTGAATCTCACAGACTGAGTCAGGACTATTAGCAGCCCAGTGTCTCTTCCACAGGGCAGAAATTCTGCAAACTTGTTCTGTTCTATCAGCTTTTTCATCTACTTTACATCA